>QYAN01000126.1:0-33354 GCA_003988815.1 Chlorencoelia australis
ATTATTAAAATTAAAAAATAAAAATTAGAGATCTTAATAATATATAATTCTATATAAAAATAAAATTAAAACTAATATATTAATAATAAAGATAATATATTTTTTTCTTTTAATTATATCTAAAAGATTAAAATTTAAGCTAAGGCTATTTAAAAATATTAAAATTAAAGAAAAAGCCTAAAAAAATAAAGTTTTTTTTAATTAGATGCTAATATTTAGCTATATTATAAATATTAGGCTATTATATGCCGAAAATAAATTAATAACTTTAAAATAAAATATCTAAAGCTTTATAATAATATTATTAATAATAATAATAAAAAAAAATAGCTATAATTATATTAGAGGGAAAGAAAAGAGAGAAGTAAAGAGAGGTTAAATAGAAAAAAAGGTATAGATTGAGATTCAGATAGCAATTTAAGGAAAAAATCTTTTCAAGTTAGATAAATTATTAATTATAAAATTTTTTTTATCTCTTCTTTATTAATTATATTAGAACTAATATATAAATTACCTCTATATTCTTCTATATATTAATACTAAGCTCTATAAAATTTATATTTGCTATTTTTTTAAGTCTGGAAAAATAAATTCCCGTTAAAGGCCTTAAGATACTAAATTATTATATTTTTTATTAATATTTCTATTAATCTAATCTAACCTATAAACCCGACCCACAAACCCAACCCATAGACCTAACCCATAGATCCAACCTATAAACCCAACCCATAGACCCAACCTATAAACCCATGGGTCTATAGGTACCCACTCGTGGGTTTTTAAAATATTGACCCAACCCGCCCCAACCCATGGGTAGCTGATCATGGACCCAACCCGACCCATGGGTCGGGTTGGGTCCATGGGTCCATGGGTACCCAGGACCCAGTGCGCAGCCTAGGAGGGATTTTGTAGTGATAGTTGTCGAAGTAAGTATAAAATATTAAAAACAATTTTTTTATATAAACTAAATAAAATTTAGCATTAAGAGTATATAAAAAGCCAGGATGCAACAACGATAGTGGCATTCATCCTTATTGTGGCAGTTGTCGAGGTATATATAAAATATTAAAAACTTTATTTTATATAAGCTAAATGAAATTTAGAAAAAGAAGCAGCGAAAATATGTAAAACGCCAGGATGTAATAAGAATAGTGGTACCCATTCTTATTGTGGCGATTGTCGAGGTATATTTAAAATATTAAACTATTATTTTATATAAGCTAAATGAGATTTAGTAAAAGAAACAGCAAATATATGTAAAACGCCAGGATGTGGCAAGGATAGTGGCCTTAATAAATATTGTGGCGGTTGTCGAGGTATATTTAAAATATTAAAAACTATTTTTTTTCTATAAGCTAAATGAAATTTAGCAAAACAAGCATCAAAAATATGTAGAACGCCAGGATGTGGCAAGAATAGTGGCAATGCTCATTTTTGTGGCGGTTGTCGAGGTATGTATAAAATATTAAAAAAACAAAATTTCTATAAGCTAAATGAAATTTAGCAAAACAAGCACCAAAAATATGCAAAACGCCAGGATGTGGCAGAGATAGTCTCACTAATAGTTATTGTGGCCATTGTCGAGGTATATATAAAATATTAAAAACTATTTTCTAATATATGCTAAATAAAATTTAGCACAAATGGCCAAAAAATAATATTGAAGAGGAAGAGAATAGATTCTCTTCACCACAGTTCTGATGAGATCAATCGAGGGCCCGGTTTTTGACAACATCAACCAACACACAGTTTAACGAAATTGAAGCGACTGAGGCTAAAGAGATGTACTAGCGGGTGTTGAAAGGCTACGAGAAGACTCTTGGACTAGAGCACCTAAACTGTAGAGTTAAGGACAAAATTATGAATTTCCTTGGTTTAATTTCGTGTTGTTTAATTCTACTCTTAACTCTCCATCTCATAAACTCATGAAACCTCTTCATCTCCTATAACCCCATCAATATCTTCCCGTCCCACATGCAATCCACCCACGCTTATTCCTACACCATACATTCTAAAGACCCGATCTTTTTTCATTCACTCTTGAGCCATTCTTCCCACAATCCACTGACTTGACTTAGCAGCGTTTTGGGTCTGTAGGGCTCTTCCGCTGAGGCTGTTCCTGAATCTGTGCCTACTGATAGAGTTCCAACGGTCTCAATATCCGAGCCTCTGAAGGATTAGTGATCATGTGTATATAGTTGTTCTCTTGATTAACATGCTTCTTTTATGTTTTATTGCAACCTGAGGTCCCGCATCTACCACCGACCTCATACAATTTTAATAATAAACAATTTACAAGTAAATTTAAACCCATTTATAAAAGAAATTTATTAACAAAGTCCAACTCCGAATCAACATTAACTTACTAAATAATATATATCGCCCCGACTACGCCTGCCTTGTTGACACTATAGGACTTCCACCAAGTATTCGTATCCGAACAAGATATATAGGTCCAGTCGAGTTATGGATTTTTGCCGATTTGAGACTTATTGGGCGGAGGACAGTATAACCTGGACATAATGGCTGTGTTGTATTAGTTAGGGATGATAAAATATAGCTGAATATTACTTTACGAAATCCAATTAAGGAAGCAAGAGCTCTGAATCAGAATCCGAGTTTTCCGCAATACATCTCTCAAAATTATGTCTAAGCTTCATGATGCTTTTCTCTGACTATACTTAGCGAGTAGGAGCATATAGGTTTCAACTTCCATCTATCAACATGTTGGGCAGATATTGGGGAGGAAGAGAAGCTGTGAAAATATGAAATCATCACGAATCACACATACGAGATATTTCCAGGCCCAATATCTTCTATTGAAAACTAAAAAATTTGCAACGACTGTTCCCACGCAACCCAGTTCTCGTACCGAATCCTTCTCAACTCAAACGATCCCAGAACATCTATAAACAAATCATCCGTATCTGGAGACTCCTCACACATTTCCACTTTCTCTATCATCAACTTTACTTCGTCCTGTCCGAGGTAAGGAAGTTTGATCTTTCGTTGGCGAGCTAAGGAAAGGAGGAGAATGAAGTCGTTGTGCGCATTACCCCTTTCAAAAGCGTAGACGCCCGCAACCGCACGAGTTCCGCCAAGGTAGCAGCATACCCTTCCCTGAAACCGACCGCTTCCGGAGTCCGTGCGATAAATAAACCGCCCATCTCAACGAGTTCGACCGTCACTTCGAAGAGTTTAGTTTGTTGAGAGTCGTACTTGTCCTACTTGATGGTCCTGTCGTAGTTCCTGTGAAAGCCCTCCCGCATATTGATGATAGTATCGCTTAGGATCGTTAGAGCCTTGACGACGAGGATGTCGACGTCTTTGACTTTCCGGCCTAGTATACCATGGGCGATGCTCGCGGCACCACCAAACAAGAATGACTGTTTGGCGGAAGTTACAAGGCACTAAAGCATAGGCGGAGAGACGCTTGTCGAAGAGGGGTGATTTGTTGGACCATTATAGAGGCAGTGAAGGTGTGAAGGAGTCGAGATCGAGATACGGATAGTTCGAGGATGGATGCCTGGGATCGACTGATTGGGAGGAAGAGGAGAGTGGATTGCTCAGGCACAGAAGTTGTTAAAGCCAAAAATCGAAACGCAGGCACAAAAATTGATAATATATTATGTATGATGAGGTGAAGAGAGAAGAGACAAGAAAATAGAAATAAACATGCCAAGAGAGGTTGCCATTGCTCCTTCCATTCTGCGTTTGCTCAGCTACCTATGACCTCTTTGTTAGAGGAAGAACGCAAGGTAAATGGCTTCCCACCAGCTTTTCCTCATCGGTCAGAAGGTCGGGCGTTCGTGCTTGAGCGCAGCTGAATTGGTCTTCATGAAGGAGTAACGGACCCCGTATTTGAGGTAGAATTACAAATTAAGAATGAAAGGAAATTCAGAAGCTTTTCAACTGTGTAGGCTGTCCATCGTACGACGCAGTCGGTACAGCCCGCATGCCTTCTTAGCTCGCTGTCTTGACCACATTATGAGAGTTGGTGCAGGTGAGGATATACCTGGTTCTCAGATGTGATGTTCAAGGAAGGAGTAAGTGATGTGACGAAGAACTTAGACTAAGCCTAAATTAGCACCAGCGTCCGTCCGTGACGCGCACAATTGAGAATATGAACCACTCTTGACAGCTTTTGGGCGACAACCTAATTAATCTTCTAGTCTGGATGAAGATATGGTCCTCCTACCTAATGGATGACTCACCATCGAAGAAATATAAGTTCTTCCTAAAGCCTCAGCATTTCACATCTCCCTATTACCTCAACTTTCTATTTATCACCAACGCGATACTAAGAAAACACGCGTTCGACTCGACTCACCTCTAAAAAGGCTAGTACGAGCAGATCTTTAGAAGATTCGCAGCACTCAACCTCGAACATCTAACAGTAATCATGGCTCCCAGTACTATCTCCACGCGTGTAATGGTCATTTCTGACACGCATGGGCACTCCTTAGATGGAACCACCATGCCTCAGGTCGATATCCTTCTTCATACAGGAGATTTAACCAACTTTGGAGAAGTGGAAGCATTAAGAGAATCTGTTAAAATGCTGGGTACTATTGAAGCAGAGCTAAAGTTGGTTATCGCAGGCAACCACGACATCTCTCTCGACGCTACTCCGCGTGTTGAGAATATGTCCGATGAGGAGTACGTGAAATATCATGAGGCGGCTCTCGAAATCATGACCGGTCCATTAGCAAAAGAGGCCGGAGTTACCTACCTCCAGGAAGGAACTTACACGTTTACCCTCAGCAACGGTGCTACCTTTACAGTTTACGCTTCGCCGTACACCGCAGGGTCAGGTGGCTGGGCCTTTCCGTATGAACCTCCTAAAGATCGGTTTAACGACGCTGAACAAACAAACCGAACCTCGATTGCGACAAATCCAATTTTGTCAGGTGTCGATATCGTTATGACTCACGGCCCTCCATACTCGATCCTCGATCAAGTCGATGGCCAGAACCTAGGTTGCCCCAATCTCCTCCGCGCCGTGAGTCGAACCAGGCCACTTATGCACTGCTTTGGTCATATCCACGAGGGCCATGGTGCGAACATCGTTACCTGGAAATTAGATGGTAGCGTAAAGGGCCCATCGTTAGCAACACCTTTAGAGACAGAACAAATCAACGAGTATCCATACGCAAACAAATGGTCCATTAAATCTGGACAGCAAACTCTCATGGTCAACGCCGCAATTATGATGAACACCTCTACAGGCATGAAACCAAGCTATAAGCCTTTCATTATAGCACTTAATCTCACCCGCCGATGAGATTAACAGAACCGGCAACAATCTCCTGGCCGACTTGGAACGATCAGAGCCACGACTGCCCTGGAAGCGGAAGAAGACATTTTTTAAGGGGACATTCGGGACAGGATACGGACTTTTGGACAGAAGATATTAGTATTGGAAAACGTTTTTTCTTTTTAGAGACATTGCACATTGGGAGCCAATTGAGGGTGTTGGGAATACTAGTCCATATGTACTAACCATATTTGGCATAGTAGGCGAGCCTCAACGCGATATATGAACACACCCATTCCGTAGCATTCTAGAAAATAGAGATTGTTGAACCCATTTTGTTTTTACTTGCTTTTGTACACAGTACGGCTAGACTGGAGGGGACTCAAACCTGCATCGGCACGAACCCCTAAAAAGTATAATAAGGGAGCGAGGATGAATAACGTCACGACATTTTAATAGGTTCAAATTGAGGTAAACGAGGAGATAACACAAAGTTGAAACGAGAAGAAACGCGGCGATACGAGAATTAAAAGGTTAGAAGCTGCTGTCAAGGAGCTTATATAGCGAGGCTGCTATATAGTTTTGTTTTAGACCCGGAGATTCCTAAATTATGTGCAATTTTATATATATCTATTTGTTTGCTCTTATGACTACGGCGTGAATTAGTATATTTAATTCTGAAAGATCTTACCTAAACTTGTAATAGTAGCTAGAGCAGTTCTATGAATAGTCTAGAATTTTATATTACTAGCCCGAGTAGTTTGGCCTTAAGTAAGATTATTAAATTTTAGCCTGCTTAAAAGTTCTATACTGAATTTATAAAGTCTTCTAAATTATAGTAGTATATTAAAGTATTATAAATAAATCCTTAAAACTTAATATCCTGAATATTATTAAAAATTAATAGATTTAAATTTAGATTATAAAGAAAATACTATTTTTTCAATTGGCTTTCGTGGGTTAGATTTAATTTAGAGGGTACGAAATGGACAATCCGATCCAAACCCAACCCATTCCGCGCCCTAACATAACGAACTAGGAAAGACATGTAGGATGGGAAGCAGAAGTAAGTCTTACTACTCCTTGTAAATCAATGCAAAAGGGCCTCTTGTTAGGATTAGGTAGATAGTAGAGCTACCGCCACCGGGTGCTTGGGGAATCTTAGTAAGAACTTCCTCGGGAATGCTATCAACAAAATAATCGAAAGACTTCACCTCGGAAGTGGAGGAGAGCCTGCAAGGTTTTGGGGTTTTTCTGACATTGTAAGAGGTGAAGATGATGGCGGAAAGTATTAATTGAAGGAAGTGGAAATATACGGTGCTGTATTGCAAGTTAGAAACTCTTTTTGTGAAAGAGGGACTAGAATATATACACTAATCATCCTGCACTCTATAATTAAGAGAGCATCTGCGTTCTTTATCACCTAAGATCAAACGACGAGCAAAAGAATTTCTATTCGCAGTGACACCAAAAGATGGGCCAACCTCTATTTTCTTCTAATGACTTGCGGTGAGAGGAACGAATGAGCAGAGAACAAGCGAGCAAAGAGTAAACAAGGAAAAAAAAGAAGACATAGGCAGATACTTGTGAGGGCAAAGAATTAACTAAGCCTCCTTTGCTTGGTATGTGCTTCTGATGAGAGCGAAGAACAGCCAATAGATAAGGAAAGGAACTGTGCAGGTATGCAACAATATTAGGTTCCGAAGTAGAACGATACAACGGCAATCAAATCCTCGAATCCGACATTTCTGATGATTACTGCGACCACCTGAACACAACCCCAATATCTATAATGAGGTTCTACCTTGTTCTTTCCAGTTCTTCCGCTGAACTGTCAATAAAGGTTCACTTTATCTCGCATCTAGTACCCTTGTGCTGCAATACAAGACACCTAGTTATATATAGATTTCAGGATGTAGAGGGTTGGGCGGATTTGTATGACTTTTTGGTTTAGTTATAGTTCTTATTGCTGGTTGGTAAATTATTTATGTTTAGGTGGTTCGATTCTCTCTCTCTATTCTAGAGTTCAGCTGGCATCTTAAAGCCGTTTCGTTAGTTTTTCTCTTTATTTACGTCTATTATTAGTAGAAGACTATATAGGACATCCAGGGATAACTACTTATAAGAGGTCTTATTCCATGGCAACTTTTGCTGTGAAGCCGCTTAGGTTGTTAATTGTCAGACTATATATTAAGGTGAGTATAATCGAGACGGAGCCTAGGATGGCGCTTCCTCACAACGAGATAACGACCAACGGCGGAGTTCGTGGACAAGTGCTACTGGTCCAGTCGACTGGAATCTGGGCAGGAACGCCGTCATCATCAAGGTGAAGAGTTCCTCCAAAGCGGTTAAGGCCACGTTCAAGATCCTGACCAGGTTCGTGAAATCCACAACGGCTTCTTCTTTGACATGGCCTGCTTCGCTACCTACGCCGTGTTCGACGATGAGATTGAGGAGACGTTCGAGGAGTAAGTGTCGGTCTCATAATTCTAATCACCCTGTTGCCCTGTCCCGGAACCACATATATCTCGTAGATTGAATTCTCGGTTATTAACGTGTATGATACTGTCCCAGGTTGTGCGGAAGATAAAATTCGGATGCTACTCTGTGAGGTTCCCAATTATTCTTCCCAATTCCCTCTTCATGACCACCTTGCCGTTCGAGGCCAGTGTGTTGATGTGAATCAGGCTCCCGTTCATCATCTCTGCCACCACGACGCTAGGTTTGCTCGTCAACTCCACGATCTCCGTCGAGTTGGTGCTGAGGAAAGAGTGAGCTTCCTAGCCATACTTCATTGCCAAATTTCCAAGAGGTAGAAGAATACATACTACAGGAGGGCAAATTCAAAGGTAACCGTAAAGGATTCTATGGAGGGGCAAATACTAGCTTTAGTTTACTAGCAAGACTCGGCGAAAGAATATGTCAATCGCACGGTCGAAATGGTAGATTGAAGAGCTGGAAATAAAGAGTATAAAGAGTTAGAGAGGAAAAAAGTTACATATAAAAGGTTAGGAGAAAGTGGGCTATAAACGGAATTCACGAAGTGCTAGAGGGCACGGGCCATTGTAAGTATTTCGTATGGAAATTCGCCATGTCTCTTCACTCTCCTCTCTCTCACTCTCCTCTCTCACGCACACTCGCGCGCTCTCTCCCTCTCCAATTTCTCGATACCCGTAAGCCCCATCGAATCCCTCTATCCTACCCTCCGCAAAGATGGTAGAACCATGGCCGCAATTTGCAAGCATTATACGGCCTTTACCAGCACGACACTCAGCTAAGCCCCAACTCAATCCCATTTCCAGCTCAATCTATAGTAAAAACGATTCTGATCTAGCTGGCGGACCCCGAACATCGCGTCTCTATCTATTTTCACAACATAAACCCTTCGATCGCGCCTGCTCAGCAAACAATTGCAAGAAGTTGATACAATCCTTGAACGCAGATTCGGCCATTATACAGCTACCCAGCACATCCCTCTACCTTTGCAACAAGAGGTAGCAAGTGAGTTGGCCAGCAAGATCGCAGAGGGCATGGACCTCGTTACCAAGCCCATGCCATTCCTTGGTTGCAGGCCGCATGTCTCGCTCTCCTCCCACGCATCGTCTACTTGTGAAAGAGCTATGCCAAGAAGTCGCAACTCACAGGCAACGAAGAGGAAGAATCAGATGGTGATAAGGCGGCAGAGAAGTTGGCAGAGGAGGCACGAGGCAGACGACATCAGAAAGACACGGCTGTGCTCCAACCACCGCTTCAACCACCACGCCAGGCTCTCTATTAACCTCTCAGACTTTAGGAACCTCCCTACCCACACTACGCTCGGTGACTCTCGCTTCGACACCTTACACACTCGCAGATTCGGTGCTTACTGATTACACCATCAAGGACAATGGGAATGCGATGTTGATAATATCTACACAGGAGGCTGCGGCAGTTGAACAAAGATCGACTTGCATTGCTATTTCTAGCTTGGCTTCACCAAGCACCACACCCAACACAGTCGGGACATTCGTACAATTCACATTGATTGCATCCAGTTCCTTACCCTTCTCACCGACATGAAACAGGCGATTGGAGAGCTCATATGAAGTGGCAGGGCACATTTAGCTTGAATATATTCTGAGGGCAACAATCCGAAGTTCATAATGCTGAGGACTCAGACGGCCGGAGGCTATTTGATATGGCAGAAGGTAGGAGAAGGCAACTGTCACATTGTATGTACTTTGGAATGATGAACTCAGCAGAGCTTAGAGCTAGATAGGAATATTATACATATTCTGAATTTAATCATTTGTCCTTTGGTTTACCTTTATCTTACTGCGACCTAGCATCCTGGTTAATTTTTAAGCCAACTTCAATTCAATCTCTTCAATCACACTACCATTCTAATTAATTATAATTTTAGGGTTTTATGCCTTTATTACTAGAGCAGATTATTCTTTAAGATGAGAAGATTTTGGTGTTTCTTATCATTTACTTCGTGGGCCGCATGCCATGATCAATCTGGCTATGGAGAGTCAACCGACACAGACATGGATGGTTCTGAGCCATATGGGACTACTTAGAACTTGAGGAAGGCGGTACACATCTTGGTTGGGGGAGAAGAGCATATGGCAGGATAGGGGAGGTAGAGAAAGAGGAGAGAGGGGAAAGAAAGCAAGAAAAGGGATGGGTGATGACAAGAGGTGAGAAATGAGAGGAGAAAATGGGATTTTTGGGGCGCACGCATTTCAGGATAAAAGTTGGACAAAGGCAGGCGAGCTATCTCATGATCACTTGGAAGAGAGAGAAGTAAGCGCAGCGACTTAGTTCTGCTGGGGGAGTTAATAAATGGCTTAACCTCATCATAACGCAAATACTAAGCAAGGCAAGGAAGGCATTTGACCTCGCCGGTATCCGCTTGGGAATTCCATCCTCACAGCGTCGGGTTTCTTGATTGCTGAACAACATGTCTACGCCTACAGTTGCTCTTGCAGCCGCGGCTCTCCAGCCAGAGGGAATTGCACGGATGAAAGAGAATCGGCCTCAAATTGCCGAGCAATGAGATCGATCGAACTCATACAAGGCATTCCCTAAGTTGCATGTTTCTCGGTGGATACGATGCAAACTCTCTCTTGGTGCAGTTTCTGAGCAGGCCCGTTGGCCAGGGAGGTGTTCCCGATAACTTTACCTCGACGGCGCTGCTTCACCATTTACTGACAAAGTTGAAGCTTTTGGTGCGCGCTCGTGGCAAGAAATAGGGGTGTGTTAGTAGTCTGAGGATTACGATGGGTATAAAGGAAGAGCTTGATGATGTTCTTACGGCCCTTGAAAAGGCGTTTTCTATCTAACAAAGTTTCAACACAGAGAAATTCTCAAGATGTTCAAAGCCAGCTGGCCATGAAATTCGTGAAATCCAGGACTCGAAAGTGTACAAAAGTCCTAGTGTCTGCATAAGCATAGAAATTGATAGCCCGAGGGACGATATCATTGATCTTCATGCAGCTCTATTTGACTCAAGTTATAAAGTACTGCGATTAATTTTGTAAACTTTCGATATTTATATACCCATGATATGCACTTTCGAATTTCAAAGAGCTAAAAATTTACACAAGGCACCGCGTGAAATTGCAAGATTGGAAATAAGACTAGAATAAAATTATCTATTTTCTTCTGCTTCCCTTATTCATATCTTAGGGTTACCCTAAATTTGTCAAAAGATTCAAGGCTCTGAGTCCACATGGACTAGGTGCAGGCAACGTAAAGCAGAAGACGAGTGGCTCTGAGAACTTAAGAGTCTGTCTTTTGCAGATTTCAAATATATAAAACGCTAATTCGTCTCCTAGATTCCTTGTATGTAAAGAGTACGAGAAATAGTGACACGCTCCACCAAAGACTCTCGTGGGACGGCTCGTCTGATTCTGGAGAATCTGTTCAACCCACTTGGACCTTAAGGGAGACAAAAGATTGATCTTCTAGGAATCGACGCTATCCTTTGATGGTGCTTTGGAATTTAGTGATGAGGGCGCTCGTGGCCACCGACTTTAGTGCCTGAAAATTCCAGCATTATGTCTAGATCATCTCCCAAACTGCCTTCGCAAGCTTCTCCGCAATTTGTTTTTCCGCGAAAGCTATGCAATGACAACGTGCTCGATTGGACAATCAAGAGATTCTTTGAGATCTAATAATAACGACGAGCTAGATTTATACGGAAGTGAAATCTTGAAGGGTTAGAAAGAAGCAGAGTTTACGCAGTTGCGGCCCTAGCAGACAGAATCCACAAAGCGCACAAGTCTAGGAGCACATAGAGCGATCAGTAGCTGGCAGAGAAGTAAATTTCAAATTTAATCAGAAATCACAACTATTATATCGCTCTGCGCCTAAATGTCATTGAAGATAAAGCCATCACTTATTATACATGAGCTCAGCCTTTAGATTGCTTCCTAGATTTCTTGCGACGATTCCTTCCCTCCCACCTAGACTTTGAAATCCCCTTAGGCCTCGCGCTCTTAACTGCTACTAACCTTTTTCTGGACGATGCACGGGTGCGAGGGCCTGAATAGCCCAACTCGTGTGCGTTCGATTGGGACTCATAAGGAGGTGCTGGTTCACCTCGCTTTGGGAGCATGCCAAATTCAGGTGGCTGGCCGGCAAGTCTTCGACTTCCCCGCTCTTTCTTGTATGCCTTGGGTTATCCTTTGGTCGATGTTGGTGGTACTGGCATAGCACTATCATCGGTCACTAATCGTGTTTTAAGTGCTCCTGTGGTGGGGAGGGGTTGGGGAGAAGTGGGTTTTGCAATCAATATTGAATCTACAGGATTCGATGTTTGGTGATGAGAAAGGCTGTTGTTCTGGCCACTATCTTCATTTATTGAGTCGTGGTTGCGCTTGAACTGTCTCTGAGGTTGTGGGGAAGCAGAGGCGCGAGTTGAGTGTGAATTACTTGTAACATCAAGCCTTTGCCGTTTTGAGAATCGTTCTTCGTCAAGGTCGCTGGCTCGACGCTTTCTGCCGTTCTCGGCCACTTCCGCTGATCTCATCTCGGCTTCAACCAACGGGACTTGCTGTAAGACCCATCTTAGTAGTATTTTCTGGCTTTTAAAATTGCTCTTGGCAGTTTTGTATTGCTTCGTCTGATCTATGAAGCCCCCAATAAGTTCCCTTCGTCTATTAATTAGTTCGAGTGACTTTGTTAATGCGGCGAGTCGAGATCTGGCTGCCAATGTTTTCTCCTCCATCCGGGAGAGACTTTGTGCGGATAGACCAGCATATTGCGCTTCCCTTTCCACCGTCTTCACAGCCAACTTTGCATCATTCACGGCCTTCTCGGCCTCGTGTCTTTCGTTCTGATCCTGCATCGCAGATGAGAGATCCCATAAAGAATCGGCTGTCTCCAAAGGTCTCAAAACTTCCGAGTCCACAAGCTTCTTCCAGGCTTCATCAAACTGCGGCTGAAGACGATTCATATTATCTGTTCTCATTTCGTGCTTCCGATATTGCCAATTAAGGAACTCAATCCAAGTCGTCAATTTATCTTGTCGCTCCGGATCCTCGTGAAGTTGGACCGAATTTATAAAGTCGTGTCTTGTCAAGCGATCGTGTAAGTGCTGAGAATATACATCAAGGCGACTTTCTGATCGGAAGAGCCTTGAGTTTTGTTGATGCTTTTTAAATTGTCGCCAGTGACACAACTGTGACCAGAATACTTTCCAGACTCTATTATCAGCGTTGCCGTTATGAAGCTGCCAATAGAATAATATTTCGTGGTACTCTCCGGGATTCCATAAAATATCTCGACCAAGACTGGCCGGGTGTGAGGGTCGGCCGCCTTCACGTATAAGCATATTATAGAACTCCGTCTGTTCCTCCAAATCAAGGCGATAATATTCCTCTTCGCCTAAGTCTTCCGTTGATGTAAGAGAAGGCGATCGAGCCGGTGATTGCTTGTCGGCGGATATTTCCTCAAGGCGTTGCGTAAGGTAGTTGAGATCAATCGGGCAAGGCTGTGCGGTGCCTACTCGCATTCTACGATGCCGTTATTTAAGGAGCAACAATAAACCAGGTGCCCTTACCTTAATCTTTGAATGAAATCTTCTGGAAGATTCTCTGGATCTTCAACCGTAACCGTTCTATACTATGAGCATTAGCAACATACGAAGTATAGAAATAGGGAAGCGATAAACTTTGAAAAATCCCAACCTTCTATTGGCTTCCAGATACTTGTCAAGCTCTGGATCGCTATAGCTAGCGATATCTCTCGCAAATAATTTCGGAGACTGGGGGTGGGATTGAAGAGGCGACATTATTGACAATGTTGAAGAAATGTCGATTGTTGTTCATTTAGAAGTGATGTTTAGGTTGCGGAGAAACAATCCTCCGAAAGACGGCAGTAAGAATGATAATTATTTTTGGAGAGGTAATAATAGATAAATACAGACGAAGTCAGAGAAAGTGCCTCAAATACCACAGTCGCACCAAACAATCTTGACTAATAGGTTAGTTTACAAAGCACCAGTTTCTAACAAAGCACCAGTTTCTAACAAAGCACCAGTTTCTAACAAGGCACCAGGGGAGGAGTCCAGGACCAATGATGACTTGCATTGCCGTCGCAACAAGAACGGGAGCTTTAGATCGATTGGATCTCCTGTGTCTATTATGATGCAGACATGTTTGTACGACTAGCCTCTGGCGGCTATGGGTAATCCGTATCTTTATGGGCGCAGCCTTATATAGAACGCAATCAGTCTGTTGCTGCCACATCAACATCATCAACATCACATTTTAATACATGAACATCACATCTCGACAAAATAACATCGCATTTTAATATATCAACATTATATCTCGACAATGCAAGACTCAAAATTAATCGCCTATCTATTCCCTGATGAAAATGAAAACAGAGGCAAACTTGCCTGGGACGCGATTCACACAAGCAGAGATAATCAGCAATATCGGTATAATCCGAATACCACACCAGAGCAAGACAGAGCCAGTCGGGAGTCTACAGCATCGGCAGTAGAAGAACATGATCTGACATCTTGCCCAAGACTCCAGCTCACCTTTAGCCCTGGACCAAAAGCTGGCCAAGGATTTGTTTTTGGGACGGATAGAAATTCTTGTGATATTATTTTACCAAAATTAAGGACAAATACAATCAGTCGCCGGCATTGTTTTCTTACATTTGATACGAGACGACGGCTGATCTTACGAGATACTTCACGCCATGGAACCATCGTCGAATATGACAGCAAAGGAGGGGAGAAACGCCAAGCAATTGTCAGACGCGAGAATGGACGAGAGATATCTGATTATTTTACCTGGATCCTAAGTGGCGAGGATATCCCGGATCGGGCCACAGAGATCGTCATCGACATCCAGAATATCAGGTTCCGAATTGTTGTCGCGAAGCATCAGACAGACTCTTCTTATAAAGAGAATGTTGACCGATTCCTCCTTCAAGCGAAAGAACTTCCCATCGGTGGACTTGGCATTCAGAGTACGACTACAACTGCTGATCAAAGTGGTGCTCAAACTCCCTCTTCGCAATCGCCTATCTATATCAAAGACCGGACCCTTGGTGGAGGTCAATACTCAATTGTACGCCGTGTCTGGGATGTTAGCAGCGGAATTCATTATGCTGCAAAATACTTTACTAAGATGACGGAATCCTGCTGGCGGAAGGAAGCATCTATTACGAGACAAGTTTCGCAACTCTCACATGTCAGTTCATATTGTCTGTAAGGATTCTCTGCTAATCCTTCTATAGGAGCATATTGTACAGTTTATTGCTTGCATTGAAACTGTCCCACCTCACATCATCCTTGAATATCTTCCACTCGGAACCCTGGGAGATCAAAATTCGAAACTAAAGATTACATATGAGGAAAGCTATATCATTCTTTGTCAAGGCCTTAATGCCCTGGCCTCTGTCCATAGAGAAGGCATCGTCCACCGGGATATTAAACCCGCAAATATTCTTGTGATGTCTCGAGACCCTCTACATATAAAGCTGTCGGATTTTGGCTTTTCAAAGGCAACCGATCCTCTGGAAACAATTTGTGGAACGCCACTTTACCAAGCGCCTGAAACCTGGAGTGGTAATTGCTATACAAACGCTTGTGACATCTGGTCGCTCGGCGTTGTTGTCTTTGAGTATGCTTATCACTCTCTTCCACTATATGAACAGGGAGATAGCAAGGGGATTGGTTGGTGTGATAAAATCATCAAGAAGCTTAATGACTGGAGTTATGACATCCTGGGCAATTTTCTGTTGTCTGCAATGATTGTTAAAGAACCAGAAAAAAGACTCTCGGCCATGGCTTGTTGGTTTGAAGCACATAGGCTCGATGCTTTATCGCAATCCCGTTGCCCAACCCCAACACAAGTCTCCTACTTATCAAACGATTGTTCAGAGAAAACATCCGACTCCCGCCTGTCGACGGCTAGTGCAGCGCCAACAGAAGTAGCTACATTTGTCCAACAGACCAACATTAGGACACCGCAGGCGACAGTGGATCAATACTTGATTGGTCACAGTAGTGAAGAGCAGGAAGATGGAGATCAACAGATTCTAACTAAATCATCAAACGAGGTAAGCAAGTACCAGATATTAAATATCGCTCAAACATGGTCCAGTATTAAAAAGCGACAAGAGTGAAATGTAAATTGGATGTTATTCTAACTGGTGAATAATAGGAGAGCACATTAAATCGAAATATGCCGGAAAATAGACGAAAGAGAGGGTTCAACACGAGTCCGTCCCTGCCGGAGACTTCGCCTATTCCGAACAGCACGCAACCTCCTGCGATTTCACGATCAAGGCGAGGACGACAAGAGAATTTACAACAGTACAGAAGCGTTGACCCTACTGACCTTTTTGAAGTGAGGAAGCGATTACGACCTTATAAGAACGCTTCAAACCCAGACATGAGGAAACATAGAGCTGATGAAAGCCTGGAAAGAAAGGTCGGAGGTGTATTGGCCGAGAAGATGACTGAGCACGACCGCGAAGGTACCGTGGAGAAACAAGGGGGTTCCCTTTCAACGCAATCCGTAAACAGCGTGGATAACGATGAGGTCTGATGTCCTTAACGCCTGTCAGACTTGAAGCATATACTAACTTATTAAAGTTCAAAACCACATCTGAAAAATCGCGTGGCAACAGTCCACGAGGTTGACCCCCTACCTAGAAATATCCCTTGTTGATTTTTTCATCGTGTACTCGTTTCATTGGGTATATGTCAATTGAAGGTATATATGGACTTCAATTCTAGTCAGCTAGTTGCATTCGGGTTGAGTTTCTATCACAGTTCAGTGAGGGCAGTAGTTATATTCTGGTTTCGTTTTCCTTCAGTTCAAAGATATTTGGGAATACTAGGAATAGTTCTCAAAGTTCTAATCTAGAGCTTTGGAGAAGAGAGAATGAAAAAGACACCAAGGAAGAGGGATAATTCTGTTAATGTTTTGCAAGATAGCCATTCGCTATGATGTTGACTAGTTTGCAAATATGCTACTAAATAAGGTGTCTAATAATTTCAATGATATCTTTTGATAACGCCTGTCTAGTTCAATCAGCACGGGCAATCCCGCCAGTTTTGAAGGTGTCAGCAAGTCCTTAGGGGTACCTATTACTAGGCCAGACACGATAATCTACTCTGTAATAGATTCCGTGTTGATGTTAATAATACTTGAACTATTATGGAAGAGGGGCAAAGTCAAAAACATAAGGTTTCTAACTCGCGGTCATTCCATCTGATGTTCACATTGTAATACAAGCAGCGATGTGGTTGTCAGCATCGGCCGCTTATTGCCTACCCACGCCCACCCCAGCGATGGATATTGGAGATCGCCATGCATAAGAAGGGTAGCCTGAAGAAGAGTGGATGGAGTTGCATTAAGTGAATTACATCCTCCCTCAGGCAGAGTTGCCTCTCACTCAGCTTACCATCATCTCACCTACATTCGACCCCTAGAAGTATATAGGTGTAAATAGAATCAGCGGCACGATGAAATTTACAAATGTCTATTGGGAATTTTTAATTATTTAACTATATCAAATCTAATAATATGCAAATGTGTTTGGGATTAATCTGCGGTGCGAGGCATATTGGAAGACTCATATATTATCGATGCTGGGTATTAATGTGTCGTTGTCGTTGTCGTGGGTTGACCTGCCGTTGTTGTCATTTGGCCGTGGGGGCCGGAAGTGCGGGGTACAGCGGTTAAGTATTAGCATCGCGATAGCAGGGTTTCTGCCAGCTAGCCCCCTACTTAGCCTAGTAACTATACAAAACACAGCTTTGACGAGTTTGAATGTTTTACTATCTAAATAAGCTAGATGGTTGAGTGTAGGGGGGCCCTGCTCGCATACTTAACCGCTGTACACTCCGTGATGCTGCATCTTGCAAGGCTGCCGGTTCGTAAGGTCCCTCACGAGTTTGGGGCTGAGCTTTTCGGTCTTTCGAAATGTCGTAAAATCATCATGCCCGTTCTAAGAATAAACATTATCATCATAGTATATCTTCAACTTGATTTACCCTTCTTACACAAGCACTACAATGGTGGTAACAAAACAAGGTTCGGCCCGTAGCGGCTGTACGACCCACCAGAGCAGGAGCAAATTACAGTAGAATCCGGGCACAAATCATCGAAGTGCGCTTAGTCAAATCTGTTCTCTAACTATTTATAGTTGGCATCGGCTCTCACCTCGATCATACCTGGTACAAGAATATCAGCTCAAATCCAAACATACCGCAGTATATCAACTGGCCTACAGATGAATACATGCTTCTGTCTGTTATCCCTAGTACGCGATGAAATTTGAAATTCCCTCGACTTTTAATCAAGTAAGACGGATCTCGCCACAAGTATATTCTCCAGAGATCTCTCTATCGGTAGAACTTTCGAATTGCGCTATGAAATCGCTGAATTGGAGGAAGCCGAATAAGTTCAAGATCCGATTCGGACTCGTGTTGCACCAGGTAAACACATACTCGCAAATCGCCTTTCGAAGGGATTTGGACCATAGGTGAATTTGCTACAATTTATAGATGAGAATGTATTTTTGGAGAGGCTTGATAAAAATCCGATCGTAATACCAGATTAAGCGTAATTGTGGATCTTTAGTGATAATGATCTAGCCATTTTCAACCATGCAAAGGCGAGATATTTTTTCTCTCTTGCTTAAAATGTCCTCCAGATCCTTGAAGAGAAATTCGTATTGAAGTAATTCTCGAGTTTTAGTTGTGTCAGTCATGCAAATTCGCGGTTAACCTAGAACTTCTGGTGCGGGGTAAATCGAGTTCGTCGTTAAGCTGGCGAAAAAGGCGATTTTTGCAGTAGGACCGAGAGACTTATAGATTGAAATGCACAGAAGAGCCGCACCAAAGAATATTGTTTCGTTAGCTGTAGCTAAAGATATCTTCGGATGATAGATAATGTTGTTTTCCCTCTGAGAGATATATCTTCCTCACCTCCCCTTGACGGGGTTGTATATCAATTCTTAAAATTCTGCTTTTACTTTATTAAGCAATCATTAATGCAGCATAAGCTAAGCGTGTAACTATTACCTGTAAAAAGCCACTTAGGCGTTGCTCAGCCGCTGAAGGTATATATAATCATTGCCTTTTCTTTCGCAAAATCTCATCATTATTTCAAGCGCTATTTCTTACAATTTTCCGCCTTAATTCTATCCATTACAAATATGCCTAAAACGTTGCGGATAATAGTCTTTGCTTGTTAAAACACATATTTCCCATTCGCTATAATTATTTTGTCGGGGGTAATTGTAGTCTTAGCAGTATAGTTCTAAACGGCATCTCAATTTGCATTTACATAGCCAGACTTATAATTATTTCAAAGCTTAAAAATCGCCGAATATCTCATATATCAAAGAAGTCTCGTAAAAGAAGAAGAGCCGGATTTTCAGTTCTTCCCCCCGTATTGACGGGATTATCGAGAACCTGGAAAGGCTCGACTCGAATGTTGCGAAATATTCGACACATCTTGTCCCTCGTAGCGTAGACACGTTTAGAAGCAGTGGAATAATACCGACCTACCTTGCCAATGGCTTTGGGAAAGTGCCTGAAGAATTGCACTACGATTTTGTGGGCCAGCGTCACGATCTTTCCGACTAACTCACGAGCCTCGCTCTTTCTTACACTCAGATCGAACCTCTCCTCAAGGTGGATGAATAAATTGAGGATAGCTCCGAGTCTAGGTTTCACCGACTCCAATCTCCTCTTTGCTGCACCAAGCGTCCCTTTCGCAGACTTACCATTCGTATTTCGGCTTGTCACTAGCGCATGTTCTTCGTATTCGCTCGTATTCGCCGGGCTAACCGCAGTCATCAGCAAATCAGCAAAAATAAGTGGGTTTTAAGCGTCGATAGACGCGTGTCTGCGGTTCAAATATCATCTGTCGCATCACACCTTTGTTCGCATATAACCTTATGCGAGGAAGTCCGAAATCGAGCGACACCCGCTCTGTCTGACTGTCTCTCTTCAGAATTTCCCCTTCATAACCAAGCTTGACCTCACGCCAGCATGGACCCTGGTCCAGTGTCAACCCCCACTACCCAGTGCTCGAGACGACCTCACCACAAATCGAGAGCAGGCTGTAAGGTTTGCAAGGTTAGGAAAATTAAGGTTGTTTTCTCCAATCATGGCTTGTTTTTGACTCTATGACGTTTAATTCAGTTGTTCTCGATCGAACTGTACTCTTGTTGCGCTTGGGTCAAGATCGAGGAATATTCTAACGTCTTGATATAGTGCGATGAAGCGAAACCGTACTGTGGCAATTGCGTGAAACGCTCGGTAAAGTGCGAATATTCGATGCCTCGGCCCTCACCTAACTATGAAAGTCCTTTGACTCCTTTGTCGGCAAATGTCGAGAATGTATCAAGCACCACCGAGCTTGCTTGCACTGATCCCCAGCTGAAGCTGGATCTTATCGATATGCAGTAAGAATAATCACAACTCTAACCTCCTTACTTCCTACCTCTAGCATCCTCATTTGTATTTTTCACTCGCGCACTCGAACAATAGTATCGGGAGCGTCTCTGAATCAGTCAACTTTGAATATAGAACGTCAAACGCAGTGCTAACTCCGTCTCGTAGACTCCTGCATCAATACAGTACCTCCACTTATCATACCCTAAGATCTGATCCAGTTCAGAAGACGGTTTGGCAGATTACCGTCTGCGAAATCGGCTTCCAGAACGAGTTTGTCATGCATGAGATTTTGGCCATTGCGGCTCTCCATCTGGCCTATCTACGACCTAGCAGGAAGGACTTTTATATTGCAAGAGGTCTCATGCACCATCAATTAGGTTTACGCGTGGCGACAAGTTTACTTCCCATCATGAATGAAGAGAACTGCACGCCTCTCTGTGTCTTCTCTGCTCTGGCCGGCATGTTTACGATGGCGAGTCCTCGCACCCCAGAAGATTTCCTTCTTGTGAATGATAAAGGTCTTGCTGACTGGATGGTATTGATGAGAGGCATGAGTTCAATTATCAATTCTTCAGAAGAAACATTACATGCGGGACCTCTCGCGTTGATGTTCCAGAGTGGACAACGTCGATTCGTAATGCGATCTTCTGAACCCTTCGCGCTAGGCTCCGTGCATGATACTCAAGTACAAGTCCTGCAACAGCATGTGCTTGAATCATGTGTGGATCCAGAGCATATAGAGGCATTTATGGGAGCCTTGACAGAGCTACGCAAATCGCTCACCGTTCTTTACGCGTGCACGGAGATGTATGATGCGAGTGATGCTTTTATTTGGATTTTTAAAATCCCTGAAGCATATCTTGTATTGCTGGAGAAACAGGACCAGAGAGCTTTGTGTATTTTTGCCTTCTTCTGCATTACTTTACATCGGTTGTCGGAACACTGGTGGGCCCAAGGGTGGAGTGTTCATCTCATGAATCAAATCTATCGTCTCATAGATGAAGAGCATCGCTGGTGGGTTCGATGGCCAATTGATCAAATCGGAGGGATGAGGATTCTGCATGATATATGATGATATTTGGTAGAGGCCTGTTTGCTTTAAAGCTAGAAAAAATTAGATGCAAATCAAATCAGCAGATCTGGCGGTAGTTGCTCCAGTTAGTGGTATCATATGTTACGAACATAATTCTAGACTGAGGCTCGGCGTTAAATGTCCGCACACAGAACTATCTAATCACGAGACTAGACGGTCAGGTGACTGAATCATTGAATCACTGGAATCATGGAGTCACGATTGATAATTCAGTGATTTAGATGATTCAAGGGGTTCCATTATAACGAAGGTTCTATAGAAGACTGCAGTTATTTCCTGAAGATACTTAACTCAAATACAGTGTCTTCATGCCGTACCAACCAAAGTCGTCATTACACCTTAGGAAAACACTAGCTTCGTCACATCATATTATTAAATTAATTCAGTAGACGACAAGCCTCATAACATCTACTTATATTGTTCGAATTCCTCACAGGCGCTACAATTTAGGGGCCTAGTTTAAAGCCACCCCAATTAAGCCTGGTAAAAACTCCATCTGGATCATATTTCCCTCGAACATCTTTCATTTTGTCCACATTTCCCGGCGCAAACCCGATGAAGGGATCTTGCCATTCCCCAGCATCACCCATATAGACAAACTCCGAAGACAAGTTCTTCGCTCGGTTAAGTGACTGGATGTGTTCTGTGAGCTGGCGAGACCACGTCTCCATCAGCAAGTCGTCTTGTGCAAGATTCCATCCTGTGCTAAATTGCCACCCTATATGCTCGTTATTAGCCACAGTACAAGTAGAACAAGCGAAGAGAAGTTCCGCAAAGCTTGGAGGCATGGAAAGGGAGTTCTTTACAAATAAACGGCTCGCTATCAGTGAGGCCCCAGGTGTTTCCAATCCCGTTATTCTGAGCAACTGCTGCGGCGCTGGCAGGGGCTATGTTCGTCACAAATGTTGGATATAGACCATCAACATTCGCAATCTGATCCACAGCATCTTTCCAAAGGTTGTAGATCAAAAAGAGTTGGTCTGGATCTGGTCGCATGGCGTGCATACCAAAGTTAACACTAGTTGTAGTCTCAATTAGAATTTGAATAGTCTCAAGGACATCAATTTGTGCTGGCATTGAACTAGTACATACCGAAACATTTGGAGCGGCGAGTCAAGCGTTGAAGACCATTGTGCAAGGGTAGTAACGTTAGTGAAATTGCTGACGGCTGGTATTGCAGAAAAGTTGGCGAATTGAGAAGGTGGATTCTCTATTCCCGCCTGGACGCCCAAAAGCAAAGGGTTAACAGCTTTAGTTGTAGCGTTATAGGTGATATCAAGAACTGATCCAGCTGCAATAGTTGCATTATCTGCAATGGCAAGATCACAGACTGCTTTCAAAAATGCTGGAACTGCAGACTCGTCGAACTCCTGGTACGTAGCTGTAACTTTCGGGATTTCGTGTGTCTTCAGTGTGAAACGTGTTACAATTCCGAAGTTGTTCGCACCGCCTTTTAACGCCCAGAAGAGATCACTACTGGAATTTGCTGTTGCGGTAAGCTGGGTACCATTTCCGAGAACAACTTCGTAGCTGATAACGTTGTCCATGGCATATCCATACTTGTTGATGAAATAATGAACGCCTCCGATGAGAGTAAGACCGGGAACACCAATTGTTTTTAGCCGGCCACCAATGGCAATTCTGCCATATGGCTCAAGAAAGTTGTAGACGTCAATCCATCTTAAACCTGGCTCTACTTCCACAGTACTATTATCGTGTCCCATACTTATATTGGTAAGTCCACTCAAGGCCAGCATAACTCCTCCGTTAATATTGTTTGCTCCGGGGAACTGCAGCACGTCAGTGACCGCTAAATAGACCATCAAGATGAAATCTTACATTCATGTGGCCTCCACCACGAACAGCAAACTGCGCATCACACGCATTCAGGATGCTGACCCCCTCCGCTACCTGGCCCGCATCGGAGGGAATAAAAATACAAGCAGGGTCCAGATCGCATCTTACATCCCATGACGCCAAGTTCTCGGTTGTATAATTGGTTGAGTTTGCAAAGAAGACATTTTCAGGATAATGAGAGGACAATTGGTGACATGCACAAGCCGCAGAGCTCGTGAGACTGATTGTTCCAAAAGACGAGGCGATGGAAATGCCCGTCAATGGAACTGAGGCATTTGGGTTTTGGGTTGCAACTGCAAAATGAGGAAGTGAAAGTGCCCACACCAGAAGCAGAGGGCAGAGAAACATGATGCAAAGAGGAGGGAATTTTGAGACGAACAAAGGCGGAATTAATGGATCACGAAGGATTGAAGGTAAGGAATCTAATGAGAATGAGGTAGAGGAATGAGGATACGATCCCAGGTCTTTATGTACCTTTTAACTACCTCTTATATGATGATCGACATAAACTACCCGACCTAGCAGGCGGATGATAGCATTCGCAGCGATTAATCTTGAACTTTGGATGATCATAACGTGGATTTTCTCCCCATGCACGGAGGAATAAGAACCCCGCAAGGCAGACAGTGCCGGCATGGTAGTTGCCATTGCCCACATATATTCAAGTCCACCTCCCTTTGCCGGTTTCTCATATATGGCCTTACCAAGCAGCTCATAAGGGATCGCTAAAGTAGAGTGGAGTGGAGTGAGTATATTTGTACTTCGGCTCGGATTCCTTTATGCGAAGCCCCCTAAAGCTCACCAGCCTCTCGGCTACGTTATCTACTACTGTACTATGGTTCTTACTACTTAGCGGCCGCGCAATTATAAATCCGACGGCTTTTTCCGTTCAGTGCGTGGGGAGGGGCAATTGGGGCATTGCAGTAGGGGGGGTTCAGGGGTTTAGGGGATCCGACGCGAGAGGCGAATACGAGTGCGAGCAGAAGAACAGGGCAGTGAGTGCTCCTGCAATTTAATCCAATCCCATTGGTTAATGAGAACATGAATTCGTCAACAGGCAAATTGATTGGACTTGTTCTTCTCCTGACTTAAACAGCTGCAGTACCAACTCTCATCCCCATCCACCGAAAATTAATTGCAAAGAGTTTTGGCGAAGATAGGATTATCTTCACAACAAACAGCTGGAGTGCTTTAATACCTCTATTATGGATAAAGACCCTATGCCGCCAGAATACACAGAACAGGATTTAACGAATCTCGAGGCAAATCCTCAAAATACAGCCACCAACATTGAACCAAACCTCCAGAACGCAAACAGGACAAAACCGGAAAAGGCCTTAATGGACGAGAAAAGGGACGAGGTAGAAGACCCAGTGCGAGATCCAAACGTGGTATGGTGGGACGAGCCTGCAGACCAAGATCCAGCAAATCCTATGGCATGGCCGACTTGGAAGAAATGGACAACTATTGGCATCATTTCTTTCATCACATTTCTAACGTTCGGCCACCTCCTCTTCTCATTTCTACTGCCGGAAAACTTACACTTCACAGACCACTGGCATCAGCAATGCTTGCCCCAGCTGTGCCCGCTATCATGGCCGAGTTCCATGTCACATCGACCATCTTCGCAACATTTGTCGTCTCAATCTTCGTCCTCGGATTCTCTGCCGGACCTCTGGTGATAGCCCCGCTGAGCGAAAGCTTCGGTCGTGTCCCGATTTACAATACGTGCAACGTTTTGTTTGTTTGTTTCACGGTAATGTGCGCGATAGCTAAAGATTCGGGCATGCTTCTTGCTTGTCGGTTTTGGGCCGGGGTTGCTGGAGTCGCAACGGTTACTTGTGGTGGTGGGACAATTGTCGATATGCTTCCCACGGATGAAAGAGGTCGAGCAATGGCTCTGTGGTCGATGGGACCTATGTTTGGACCCGTCATAGGGCCAATTATTGGGGGACTCCTGGTGCAGGCGAGAGGTTGGAGATGGGTTTTCTGGGTTATTACTATTCTGGTACGTGCTGGCCTTTAGGTACTCTTTTCAAGGAACTGACTGTTTTTTGCTTCAGTCTGGTATTATTACTGTCATCGCTTTTTTCTTCCTACAAGAAACTTACGCCCCGGTACTTCTTGAACGAAAAGCAGCGAGACTTCGAAAAGCCACTGGAAACTCCCATCTCCATTCCAAGCTCGCTTCGAACAAAACGCCAAAACAACTTATAAAGGATAGCATCATGCGGCCAGCGAAAATGCTAATCACCTTCCCAATTGTCAGTCTGATGTGTTTATACATTGCTTTTCTTTATGGGGCTCTATATATCCTATTCACAACCTTTACATTCGTCTTCGAAGGTCAGTACGGCTTTGACGCCACAACAGCAGGCCTTTCATTCCTCGGAAGCGGAATTGGATCGTTCGTGGGTCTCGCATATGGCGGTATCTTTAGTGATAGAGCTATAAAGAAAAAGGAAGCTCTTGGACTAGCTCCAACTCCCGAAGATCGTCTCCCTTTCCTGTTAACGATTCCGGCAGCCCTCAGTCTTCCCATAGGACTTTTTATCTACGGTTGGTCAGCACAATACCATGTACAGTGGATGGTCCCCGAAATCGGTACAGCGATCGTCAGTTTCGGTATGATCACTATTTTGATGTGTATACAGACTTATCTCGTAGATGCGTATACTTTACATGCTGCCAGTGTCATGGCTGCCAACGCTAGTCTTAGGAGTGCTCTCGGTGGCCTCTTACCATTATGCGGGTTGAAGCTTTATGATGCAATTGGTCTTGGGTGGGGGAATAGTCTGCTTGCTTTTATCGCTTTGGCCATGGCACCTTTACCAATTGGCTTCAGGATCTATGGAGCGAGATTAAGAAATCTTTCGTCTTCTAGGGACGAATAGATGTGGGTAGGAGGAATGTAAGATTAGCAGGAAGTAGTTGAAATCCAAATCGTCTATTCGCTTTCGAGAGCAATTTATGGAAGACACTAAGTTATCATTGCTGTCTCCTTTACGGCCCTCCGTTTTGAAAGAGCCAAGTTAGATCATGCTAATCTCTGAAACCGACATTAAAAGGCATTTATAGTTACTAAAAGTGGATTCCGATCACAACAGGGAAATCGTCAATTGTCAATCGTCAATCGTCAATCGTCAATCGCAACAATCATGAAATAGTGGTGAAACTTACGTCCTATAGGAAAAGCGAACTCGTAAGCTTTTTTCTCACTGCATCAATTAACACCGCCAAAGAAACCTTAATTGGTGATGGCCCCCAATAGAAAACAAGCGACTGGTAAGTATGAGGAGCGGGACGATCCATAACTCGTACTCGCACGCATTCGTATTTCGCTATCCAAGACTATGGGCCACGGCGCAATGTCAGCGCTATTTATAACCTTATTTGGACTCAATCTGAACTAGTACGAACGTGAGCCTATGATTTTTGAGATAACCTTGTATAACAAATTATTCCACTTGTTCATTCTCACACACAGAACGGCAGAATCCGAGAAGCTGGTATAGTACGCGTACTTTGCCAAGGCCGAGAGGTATAGCTTGCATTATCCACGCAGTGTTTTGAATTTTATCGCATACTCGGGTTTTCTAGGTAATCTACACGAGTCTTTTGTATAAAGCCATTTCCTATGAATGCTTGCTTTGCGAATCTCTCTGTCTTCTTTCTTCGCTCGCTCTGATTATATTTCTACTGTTACTTGTCACTTCTCAACAAAACAAAACACCCATTCAGGCTTCTCACACAAAACGCCTCAACCCTTCTCCCATAATCCCATCACTATCACCAAACATGTCCAACCCAAACACGGCTTATCAACTCTGGGACTACGTCCCCTCTGTAGAAGCCGGAGCAGTTGTAGCAGGAATTTTTGGAATTCTAATGCTGGTCCACTTATTTCTCCTTGTGAAAAACCGCACCTATTTTTGTGTCCCCCTATCCATCGGAGCTTCCTGTACGCATCCCTCATAACCTATCTGGGAATCTTGTCCTTTTTACTAACTTTCTCATTGAAGTTGAGCTAATAGGCTATGGAGCTCGAGCGTACGCCCATTTCAGTGTCAACAGCACAATAGCATACGCAATACAATCACTATTTATCCTCCTTGCGCCCATCCTGTTCGCCGCTTCCGTCTACATGTATCTCGGACGAATTATTATCGCAACCGATGGAGAATCACGCTGTTTGATTCGATTGAAATACTTGACGAAGATCTTCGTCTGTGGAGATATATTCTGTTTCGTGGTTCAGGGTGCTGGTGGTGGATTCATGTCTGGTGCAAAAACGGCTTCGAAGCTTCACCTTGGAGAGGATATTATTCTGGCCGGACTTATCCTCCAGATTGTTTTCTTCTTCTTCTTCGTCGCTGTTTCGTTGAGCTTCCATATTCACATGCGCGCAAACCCAACGGCCGAGGCGAGGCAAGTCAAACTACCTTGGGAACGCCTACTTCTCGGTCTGTACAGTGTCAGCATACTGATCGTCATCCGAAACGTGGTTCGAGCGATAGAATATGGTATGGGTCAAGACGGCTACTTCTTGGAGCACGAATGGACTATCTACGTTTTTGATGCGGTTCCTATATTCTTGGTGTTAATTATCTGCTTGGTTTGGTATAGTAGCGGAGTGGGATTGAGAAATAGACCTCGGCGTGTAACAGTCTGACATTCGAAATATTGTCGAAAGCTCTAGAGATGTCAAGTAGTCCTTGCATTTAGTGGTCCGGCCGGCTCTTGCTCTTGGGGTCCATCTTCTCAGTGGCGTAGAGTGATCAATAGCTGCTTGTATGGGGACTTACCAATTCTCTTACATACCTGTCTAATGGTGTCTTTGTCTTGGCGTATCGGAGTCTCGGTAGCTCACGTGCAAGACGTGTTCGAAATTCTTTTCCCTCCATATTAGACTAGTCGTGTATATCCCCTCTGTATGATTCGGAGGTCTAGCATGGTCGTGATAGGGAAGGTAATTAGAGTTATAGTTCATACTTGGGGTCTGTGCTGCAAGTGATGTCCCCGTTTACGGCGTCTTGTGTACCATAGTACCTATATAAATAAAATATCTTCCTCTTTGCTTAGAACTAAAAAGAATCATACATTATTGAACCATTTGTTGATTGAGTTCGACTGTGTATGCCTACCCAAGTAACACCGACAGTTGCAATTAAATTATTTATATAAGAAAAATGTGGCTTTGCTTCAAATAAGTAGAAATAGATCATAAAAAAGAGACGAGTGCGTAATCAAGCAAACAGCATGTAAATAATCTCTTCTCGCCTTCACTTCTAAAAGAACAAGGCAGTCAACAAGCATTACAGAATGCGTGTCTATTCTATTTGCTGCGTACCCCAGTAGGATATCTTACTAGCAACTACCCGTGAAACCAACAACTTTAATAGTTATTATATTATCTCAGTACTTTACTGCGGCTTCCCCTGAGTTTAGCAGCGTCTATGGCCGCTCTCAACCTCTATAGAAGACCGCGCTCTCCCGGCTACTCAACCATCACCTTTTCAACCTCTTACAAGCTCGTCTTACCCTATTTGAACCCTCCTATTTTGAGAATTATAAAAGAGCAATAGTAAGAAATATGTCTCTAAAACCGCGTGAAAACTTCTAACATAAATTCTAATTAATCTATAAAATTTAATTATATAATCAATTTATAATATATTATTTAAAAACGCGAGAGCTCTACGATTTTAAGCGGGATCTCGATGAAATAATTAAGTATAATTAAAAATATAAGTCACTTACGCGTAGTAGAGCCTATCTCCCACAATAAGTTTATATTAGTTCGCAGAGTACCTGTAAGAAAGTGATTAGGGTAGGTCAGAAGACGAGAGTATGCTCATGAAATATAAAATCGAATTATCTGTGAACTTGACTTCCTCTTTTCAAGAGAGAAGAGTCATATTTATACGCAAAAGTAGCAGAACAAATTCTTGGACCAACATATTAGTAAAACCAACAAGTGGCTTAGCCGACCTAGGTAACCGAGCTAGCTAACAAAACAAGTGGCTATGTAGACCTAATAGGTGGCCAACTAACCAACAGAACAGTCTAGAATGCTAATTACTAATTTTAACAGTACTAATCATAGCATATACATTGAAAGAAGTTCTAGAATGAATGCGGCTCCGTTCTGTTTGAATTTTGTTTCAAGTCTATTTGATATATTTCAGGTTATTTCAACATTAAAGCATCCGGGCATTCTCCCACCTCTGTACTACATGAAGGTAGCCTTGCTAGAAAATGATATAATGAATGTTCAATTACTCTACTTGCTGGTCTTCGTGTTCATGCTCATATTCAGCTTCCCAATCAACTGAGGTCGCAACCTTGATCATCTTACTTTGACTTGCACCACTTCCTACGCTTGCATTACTTCTTTTCATCGCCTCAATATCCTCTCCCGCTGTGAGTGTGATTCCTCCGCTCTGCGAAATTACATCTCTACTTCTGGACGACACTATGGTACTCAACTTATTCTTTGCATTGCGTAGTTGTAGGATAAGCGACGAATTTCCCGCTCCATATGTCTTTGACCTTGTTGTTGACTGACCCAATCGTGATTCTTCGTAATAATCAATGCCAAGAATGCTCGAGTTGAGTGATTCGAGGAACGGTTTGAGATATGGTGGTAGACAGGGAACGATGAAAGACAGATAAAGGACAATCTGAGATGCGAGAGTTGAGGTCCATGAGTGAAGAATAGGATCTTGCGAGCGCTTCGCCATGCCTAGAATAATTGTGTGTCCGAGAAGGGCTCCAATTATACTGAATAGCCAATTAGTTCTAAAACATGTGAGGAACCATTAGAAGGGAGAATCGTTACCGGATTCGAGATCCGAAGCAACAGAATATTGCGATTTTTTGTTTTCGACGGACACGTATGTAAAAGGGGAAAATCATTATGACGGCATTCAAAACTAGAACTGCCGTCCAAAATGCGTACTTTGAAAATAATCTCTAGTTAGCAAAGCGAAATGCATAATGGGATGAGGGTCTGGGCGTGTTTACTTGGTTGAAACATTTTCCCGAATTGGATAGCCAAGTTTGGGGAGGAGCACATTGAAATGCACTCGTGATGAGGGATATGAAGCCCCAGACACTAGTGAAGTGTATGAAATATATAGATACGCGTTGGTGGAATATATCGGGGGTGATGAGGCGAAGGAACGCTATGGAAGAGAATCTAGTGAAATATAATGCCAAAATGAAGCAAAGATTGGCTCCATAGTATGCCCAGTAGAAGATTCGGTACATTAGTGAAGCTTTGATAGAAGATGGTAGAATATAACTACTTTTTCAAGTGATTCCATCTGAACATCCGAGATGCTTAATGTGGGCGATCCAAGTTCATTGGATCCTTCCAATGAAACAGAAGCCCCATTTCCTATCGCAAAAATCTGTGTAGTTATTCGTTAAGAATACATAATCATAAATATAAGTCAGGAGGGAATCTTAGAAACGCGATGCCAAAGAACAAATCATCGACATTCAATCTTTTCGAGACAGACCATTTGGTAGCTAGACGTGAAAGAATAGCCAAAAAGGTAACAAGAAGCAAAAGCCATGTGTTGATATTCACCGTAGGACCAAACCCTTGGGCGGAGTAGATGAGCTGGTGGCATTCATACCTGCCAGTTTTAATGTGTCAGAGCTCCGGATATAATGTGAAAGTTACTTGATCGACAGATCAGTGAGCAAGATGATAACTTAAAAGTTGCAGCCCCCTTGCCTGCATTATGCTCAGCCGTACGTCACGGGCTTAGCCACCAAGCTAGCACCATTCTGAGAGCACTAATAGTCGGCTTCTAGCATACTCAATCTACAGAATATTCTACCCCAATTTTTTTTTACAACCCCAGATGAACCTCTAATCCCTCCCTCTTCATTTCCCTCCGTTGTTGCGTTGGTGCTGGACTGACGTCTTGTGGTACTACAATAGCGCTGTCTTGCATACGGAGATGCTTTCTGACAACTTGATCATTTAGGATACAGTCAGAATATCCAGCCTTGAGGAGGAAAAACTCTGGATTTTGTTGTCGCGAAAAGATGAAGATAAATTAGCGAAGGTTCTTGGGTATAAGCAGGTGAATTTGTTTAGTAGCGTTTTTAATTCTCGCTAGCAAAGATAATCACTTCAATTTAAACGCCATTTTCATTTATGTATTCCCTTGTATAGAAAATAGTATAAGTTATGAGAAGAAATGTGGTCATTTCTTAGATTAGGTTATTTTTTAGGTTAGATATGAAATACCAACCCAAACCCAACCCATTCCGTGTCCTAGCAATAGAAAATAATAAAATATTTATATATACTTAGTATATAGGCTTTCTAAGTTATTATAGCATGCCGCTAATGGGTTTGAATAATCTTATTTTATATAAATTAGATTCTAGCCTTTAGCGTCTTTTCTTCTTTTCTTCTTTTCTTTTCTTTTCTCTTTAGGTTTAGCTTCTAAGGATTAAGAAGTCATTTGTTATAAGTAGTAGAAAAACCAATAAGTGGCTTAGCCGACCTAGCAAGTAACCAAACTAAACTAACCAACTAACAAGTGGCTTCGACCTGGTAGGTAACCAACCAACCAACAGAACGTTATAGAATAATATTTACTAATTTAATAATAAGAAGCCTTAAAACTAGAGAAATTTAGTAAAGGAATAATAATAGCTAAAATCTTACTTAAAGACTATTAGTAAATAGCAATAAATATATATACTATATATTCAGGCGCTAATTATTCAAATATGCAAATAATAAGAAGTAAGAAAAGTAAAAGAGAAGTAGTGATAAAAGTTAGAGATTTTAGTTATTTAACTATTGCTTAAACTTTACCCAGATCTTAAAGACTCTAGAGCCAGGCCGCTTTTCAGGACTTTGAACTAAGGTCTGTGAAGATATAATTAAATCATTTTCTTTAGAAGCTTTTCCTATTATCCTAGTTAGCTATAAGTAATAGAGAATAGAATAAAATAAGCTAAATATATTTATATTATGTAAATTTATAATCTTTTACTTAATAATTATATATTATTAATAGTCTAGTCCTAGGGCCTTCTCGTAGCCTTTTACTAAAAGCTATATAAACGATAATTCGTTTAATAAATAGTATAATCATTAATGAAAAGCCGAATAATCTTTGCTATTACTATATAATAAATTTATTAAAACTAAGTAATTAAAATCGGGCCGTATTATAGGCTATTTAGGATTTAAAACAAACGAGCTTTTTAGACCTAAAATAAAATAACTTTCAGAATATAAGAACGAGGTTCGGGCCTCTATTGAAACCTATATATATATTAACTAAGTTTAAAGAAAATTAAACTAATTAATCTCTAAAGTACTAGCCTAATTATAATTAGAATAAGAGATAAGTTAGATAATAATGATTAAGATATTAAATTAATAATCGAACTTTAATTTAATTTTCTTTTCTTAGGTAAGAAAAGGTAATATTTATATATATAAAGCCAATAGATTAGTAAAACTAGAAATGGCCAAATCAACCTATTAAGTAACCAAACCAACTAATAAAATAATTAGAGAATTCTAATTACTATTATAATTTCAATATTTCTAAGCAATATATAATAAATAAATGTCTTCTAGATTTTCTATTCTCTTTTTCCTTTTCATATTCGATCTTCATATTCCCCTCCTAGATATATATTTCTCTCTTATATTATCAAAATCTCATCTTTATTTCTTTAAAGCTATTGCTAAACTCATCTTTCCTTGATTTTCCTCGCTATATAAACTCTCCAATCATGCCGCCCCAAAACGATGCTGCTATAGCAGCGTTAAACGCTACAAGAGTCACGGCAAGTAGGCATACCCGCTACAGGTGCAACTTCTGCGAAAGGTTGTTTAACTCTACGACTAGATTAAGGGAACATATTCCCTGCCCTTCGGCAAGTAGAAGAAGTTCTAGTGATACCATCCAAGTTGATATAGAGGCTGGTAGGCATAAAGATCATAAAGATCATAAAAAGACTGTTAAGCATAAAGACCATAACAAGGCTGTTAACGAAATTGATGAAGAGGATGTTTTAACGTGCGAGGCTAAAGATTCAAACAATATACCTTGTTCAAATCCAAGGACTCGTGGTAGATTTTGTTATGAACGTAAGCGAACCCTAAGCTATTATCTCTCTTTTAAATCTGTTAGCTGCTAAGAAGGATTAAATAGACAGACGTTG
>QYAN01000127.1:0-39087 GCA_003988815.1 Chlorencoelia australis
AAAAATAAATATAATAATATATATATCTTTATTAATTATCTTAATAAAATTATAATATTAATTCTTTATTATAAAATAATAATAGCTAAAAATATAATAGAATTTTATTATATTTATATATATTAATATTATAATTTTCTAAAATTAATTATTTTTAATAAAAGCCTCTAATTTATTTTTATCTTTTAGAATATATTTTATATTATATTTAAGATATAAATTAAATTTTCTATTATATTTAATTCTTAAATTAATAGCTAAATAAAAATTATAAATTAATATTTTAATTATTATTTATATTTCTTTATAAATTATTATTAAAATAACTAATTAGAATTTCTTCTTATTATTAATAATATTTAATTAATTCTTCTATATAATTCTATTAGAATATTTCCTTTCTAATTATTTAAGAGATATTCTCCTAAGAAATTATTTAACTAAAAGACCCTAAAAAAACCTTAAAATATATAAGAAAAGTTAATATATTAAGAAATAGCTAAATTCGCCCAGAAACTCTAAGAGGATTTTAAAATAGCTAGAAAGATTATATTACTAGCTTAAGAAAAGAAAGCTTATAATATTAATAAAAATTAATAAAAAATAGATTAGGATATTAAAAATCTAATTTAATTATCTATAAAGAATTTAAAAATAAATAAACCTAGCTATAAGCTAAATTATTAATAGATTAGCCTCTTTAAAATTATAAATAAAAAAAGATTTTCTTAGAAAATAAAATTCTCTAAATCTATAAAAATCTATCTAGTCTTTTATTTTTAATAACTTTATAAATATATAAAAAATCCTGTGACGAAACGACACTGTCACAAGAAGATCACATGGCAATACTAGGATCAGTATGCTTTGGTAAATTATATATCTCAATACTAGGTTGAGGAATATGGCAGATTCTAATTACCCCTAAAATCTCTATACTTATATAAGGAGCCCAAGAGCTTATTTTTCTTTTCTTCTCTTTTTTTCTCTTTAGTTTAAAATCTTATAAAAAATTTAAGAATTATTTTATTTTATTCCTATATTTATTATATTATTTTAAATTTACTATTTTGCCTAAAAAGGCATATATAATTTCCTATTAATTATTTTTAATTTTTTTAAAGATATATTTCTTAAATATTTTTTAGAAGTTTTAATTTTCTTATTAAAACCCCCCTATTTTTACCCCTATCTCTTTGCTTAAGTATAAACTTATAAATTAAGATATTTACTAATAAACCTATAGCTATATATTTAAAGATAATTATAATAGAAACTAATCTAAATACTTAATCTTTTATACTGCCTATCTAGAAGACCCCTAGAAAGAAATAATTTAATTCTAAATAAAAAAAAAATGCCAAAAACTAAGCAATTAGGAATAACTCCCTATCTTTAACTAAAATACCTTTTATATTAGGGGCACTTCTAGCAAATATCTCTTTTAACCCTAAATTATCTAACTTTAAAAGCTCTCGCTTAAATCCTAGTTATAGCTATTTTATATATAAGTAATATTATTATCCTTATTACTTAGCTTATTATAGTATAATACTATAGTTTGGTAGTAAACTTACGCCTAAAGTTAAATTTAAGGAAGTTCTTAAGAACCTAATAGAAGAACCTAAGTAATTTATCTTTCTATTAGATATTTAAGAGAAATTTATAGTTAATAAAGACTATTTCCTAAAAGAATTATTTAAAATAATATATTTTTAGAATTATATAAAGGGCCTAATATAAATTTTATTATAGCTATATTACTTAAAACTAATTTTATAGAAATTTATAATAGTTTAGGAAATACTTAATTTATTGGCTAATATATTTAAAGATAAGTAAAAAGCTATTAAAAATAAGAGGCTTTATAACTATTTCCTATAAAAAACTAATAAATTCTTTTATTAGTTTAAAATAAAGTTTCTAAAGTATAGATTTTTAGGCAATATATTAGAATAAATATAGTTTTAAGATTTATTTAGTAAATTTTATCTGGAAAACTAATAATTTCTTATTCTTTAAATTTATATTTAGAAAATTCTCCCTAAAATATTAAATATAATAAAAGCTATTAATAAGTAATAATTCTATATAAAGAAAAATATAAATTAAAAAGCTAATTATTAGCTTATTTCTAATTCTAAAAAATAATTATTAATCTTAATAAACCCCTAAAAAAAAATATAATTTATTTCTTTTTTTATTAAATTATATTAATTTATATTTAAGTTATTTAAAGCTAGAGCTTATAAGAAGTTTTAAACCCCTAAACCTTAATATGGTATAACTTTCTTTATATTAATATATTATAATTATAAAAAGAAGAGATATAAATTACTAAATTATTTTTAACTTAAAAAAAAACCTAGAATTAATAAGATTAATAAAAAAGAAACCTATATTATAGAATATTATTATAGATAATATAAAGAAGTTCTAGAGGAGGAAAAGCTAGAAGATAATAATTTTAACCTGGAAAATAAATAAAGCTAGAAAAAAACTTCTTTTTAATCTTTATATTAAATATTAAGGAAATTAATATAAGTTAATTATTAGATAGAGATCTTTTTATAATTTATTATATTATTTCTAATAATAAAATTATAATTTCTTATATTTAAGCCCTTTTTAATATTAGAGCTAGTATATATAGCCTAATTAATTATAAATATATTATATTAATTTAAAAATTATTTAATATTAAACTTATAATACTTACTTATTTTATTTAAGCTAAAAATTATAATAGAAAACCAGGAAGATTTATTATTAGTTATTTATTATTAAATATTAAAATTAATAAAAAATATCTAGCCTAAATATTATTTTTAATTTTAAATTTAGAGAATTATAATATAATATTAAAAGCTAAATAGATAGCCTATTTTAATATAAAGCCAGATTTTTAATAATAAAAGCTAAAATAACTTAATTCTCTTCTATTAAATTCTAACCCCTAGATAAAAACCCTATACTTAGAAAGTATTAAAAAACTTAAAAAACCTCGCTAAATTAATTCTATATATTAGTTAAATATTATAAAAAAAAATCTAGCTATTTAATAAAATGAGAAATACTAGAAGAATAAAGTTAAGAGAGGAGAATTATATAAGATTAATTTTCTTTCTTAAAGAAAATTATTAATAAATAATTAAAAAAGAAAAGAAATATCTTAAATATTAAATTATATTAATTTTTATATTTATTTAAATCTTAAAAAATCCTTGCCAATATAGCAACTTTAGGCATTAACTACTAAGGAATACGATTTTAAGAAGAAAATACTATTATTCTTTATTTATAAGATTAATATTATAATTTTATATTTATATTTTTGCTAAAATTATAGAAAAGATAATAGCTTATAAATATATATTATTAATTTATATAAAATTAATAGAAAGCTAGAATTATAAGGCTATTTTCTAGCTAAATAATAAGAAATACTAAATATATATAAATTATTGCTTAATATTTATTATTTATATAAAAAAGTCTTTTCTAAATTTAATTTTAATTTTCTACTTTCTTATTGCTTTTATAACTATAAAATTAAATTTCTTATTAATATTTAGTATTTTTATAATTTTTTATATTTTTAGAATATAAAAGAACTTTTAGCTATTAAATAATATCTAATTAATAATTTATATAAGAGTTTTATTAAACTTAGTTAAGTCCTCTTTTTATTTTTTATTATTTTTATAAAAAAATATAATAAATTATTATATTTTTATATAGATTATTAAAAGCTTAACTTTATTATAAAGAAAAATAAATATTTATTTCTCTTAATTAATAAAATACTAGCTCGTCTTAATAAGGCTAAAATTTTTATAAAGCTTAATATCTAATAAGTATTTTATAGAATCTATATAAATATAGGTTCTAAGAAACTTATTATCTTTTATATAAAATATAGAATATATAAATATAAGATATTATTATTTAAACTTATTAATAAACTTATAACTTATTAATATTATATAAATAATCTACTTTTTAGATATTTAGATAACTTTTATATAGCCTATCTAGATAATATTTTAATTTATTCTGAAAATAAACTAGAATATATAATATATATTAAAAAAGTATTAAATTGCCTTATAGCTATTAAACTATAAGCTAATATCTAGAAATATAAGTTTAGTATTAAATATATTAAATACTTAGAATTTATAATAATAATTAAAGAAATAGAAATTAATTCTAAGAAAATAGCTATAATATAAGAATAAAAGGCTTTTATAATAATAAAAGGAATATAGTTTTTCTTAGGTTTCTATAATTTCTATTAATATTTTATCCGCAACTTTAAAGTAATAGCCAAATTACTAATTTGCCTAATTTATAAAGATATTATTTTTAAGTTTAATTAGGGCTATTAATAAGCCTTTAATATTCTTAAAAATCTCCTTTATAATTCTTTAATATTAATATATTATAATTCTATATTTTAATTTTACTTAGAAATAAATATATTAGATAGAATAATAATAGTAATATTCTCTTAGAATTATAGTAATAAGTAAACCCCTAACTAGTACCTAATAGTATTTTTTTCTAAAATTATAATATTAATAGAAATTAATTATTAGATTTATAATAAAGAAATACTAGCTATTATTAAAAGACTATTAAATTAAAAAGCAAAATTATAAGATATTTAATATTATATAGAGATTATTATTAACTATAAAATACTTAAGTATTTTATAACTAAAAGATTATTAAACTCTTAATAAATATACTAGGCAAATATTCTATTATAATTCTTCTTTTAAATTCTTTATCAACTAGGCAAAGCCAATATAGCTATAGATGCCCTATCTTATAGAGAATAAGATATTAATCTTTAGAACTATATTAAGAAAGAAATAAAAACTAAACTACTTCTATAACCTAAATAAGTTAATCTCCAAATATAAAAGGAGTTGAAAATCTTCTTTATAGAATTTTTCAAGCTGGTAAAAGCTATTAGTACTTTTAATAGAATCTACAAGTCCCTAGAAAAGCAGCGAAAACAGGCATAAAATAATTTATCCCTTAAGTATAGCTTAGAGAATAGCTTTTTACTCTATAAGAAATTACTTATAGTTCCGAATATAAATAATATCTATATAATATTCTTAAAAAAAGCCTATAACTAGTTATTATCTATATATCCTAAAGCTAGAAAGCTACTGGCTATAACTTATAAGAGATATTATTAAAAGAATATAATAGCTAATATTGCTCGTTTTTACCGCAATTACTTTAAATATAATAAAGTATATACTTCTCGCAATAAAACTCTAAATTTCCTATATTTCTTATCTATTCCTAATTATCCTTAATAATATATCTATATTAACTTTAAATTATAACTAAAAAATAAAAATAAATATAATAATATATATATTTTTATTAATTGCCTTAATAAGACTATAATATTAATCTCTTATTATAAAATAATAATAGCTAAAAATATAATAGAATTTTATTATATTTATATATATTAATATTATAATCTTCTAAAATTAATTATTTCTAATAAAGATCTCTAATTTATCTTTATCTTTTAAAATATATTTTATATTATATTTAAAATATAAATTAAGCTTTTTACTATATTTAGTCTTTAAACTAATAACTAAATAGAAATTATAAACTAATATTCTAACTATTACTTATATTTCTTTATAAATTACTATTAGAATAACTAATTAGAATTTCTTTTTATTATTAATAATACTTAATTAACTCTTTTATATGACTTTATTAGAATATCCCCCTTCTAGCTATTTAGGGAATATTCTCCTAGGAAATCATTTAACTGGAAGGCCCTAAAAGAACCTTAGAATATACGAAAAAAGTTAGCATATTAAGAAGTAGTTAAATTTGCCTAGAAATTCCAGGATGGTTTTAAGATAGCTAGAAAGATTATATTACTGGCTTAAAAGAAGAAGGCTCATAATATTAATAAAAGTTAACGAAAAATAAATTGGGATATTGAAAACCTAGTCTAGTTATTTATAAAGAACTTAAAGATAGATAAATCTAGCCACAAGCTAGGTTATTAATAAATTAACCTCTTTAAGGTTATAGATAAAGAAGGATTTTCTTAGAGAATAAAACTCCCTAAATTTATGAAAATTTACCTAGTCTTTTATTCTCGATAATTTCGCAAATATACAAAGAATCCTCTATTAGAATAAATTAATAAGCTAAAACCTCCAACTAATCTGGTAGATAATAACAAATAAATAATATTATAAATAAAAGCCATAAAGAAATATAGAATAAAGCTATTCTATAGAGCAAACTGGCAAGAAGTAGATAAGAACCCTAAATACTATCTAGTATTTAACTTTAAATACTTTCTATATCTTTTATAAGACTTTTACTTAGCACATCTAAAACTTGAAGAACCTCTAAAGCGACTATCTAATTAAATTAAGGTTTGGGAGGATGATATAAATAACTATAATAAATTAGATAATAATAAGATTATAAATAAAATATAGAAGGCTGTCTTTTTTCAGAGGGGGGGGTAATATGACGAAATAATACTATTATAAGAAGATTATATGGTAATACTAAGATCAGTATGCTTTGGTAAATTACATATCTCAATACTAGGTTGAGGGATATAGCAGATCCTAGTTACCCCTGAAACCTCTATACTTATATAAGGAGCCCAAGAGCTTATCTCTCTCCTCTTCTCTCAGCTTATCTCTCTCCTCTTCTCTCTTTTTCTCTTTAGTTTAGAATCTTGTAAAGAATCCAAGAACTGCTCTGTCTCGTTCCCACGTTCGTCACAAATCCTCTATTAAGATAAATTAATAAGCTAGAATCTCTAATTAATCTAATAAATAATAATAAATAAATAATATTATAAATAAAAATAATAAAAAAATATAAAATAAAGCTATTCTATAAAATAAATTAATAAAAAATAAATAAAAATCCTAAATATTATTTAATATCTAATTTTAAATACTCTTTATATTTTTTATAAAATTTCTATTTAATATATCTAAAACTTAAAAAACTTCTAAAATAATTATCTAACTAAATTAAAGCTTAGAAAAATAATATAAATAATTATAATAAATTAGATAATAATAAAATTATAAATAAAATATAAAAAGCTGTCTTTTTTCAGAAAAGAAAATAATATAATAAAATAATATTATTATAAGAAAATTATATAATAATATTAAGATTAATATACTTTAGTAAATTATATATCTTAATATTAGGTTAAGAAATATAGCAGATCCTAATTACTCCTAAAACCTCAATACTTATATAAGGAGCCTAAAGAGCTTATCTCTTTCCTCTTCTCTCTTTTTCTCTTTAGTTTAGAATCTTATAAAGAATCTAAGAACTACTCTGTCTCGTTCCTATATTCGTCACATAAGCTAAAAAGAAATAAGTTATAATATTAAATAACTTAGCTAAATAAGAATATTAATCTTATTTAATATAATATAAATAATTTAATATATATATCTTATAAAATTAAGAACTTCTACTTAAAATATCCTAAATAAGATAGCCTTCTTATTAAGCTAAAAAACTAGATAAAGAAATAAGAAAAAAAGATAAATAATTATAAAGAATTTATAAATAATAAATCTATAATTAAATATTTAAGAATAAGCTTTTTTTAAGAGAGAAGATAATATAATAATTTAATATATATATAGCTTATATAACTATATTATATAACCCCTTTAATATTATTATATAGGCTAGACAAAAGAGAATCTATTAAATAGACAAGAATAACCTAGTTATATTAAAATATAACTATATATATACTTAAGGAGGAAACCTCGCACTCTCCTGAGCTTCCTTCCTCTTTTCTTTTCTCTCTAGTTTAGTCTTCTAAGAATCAGAGTCAGTTCATCCGAGCCAGTTGGTCACAGTGGCCACCAACTCTTATGTTTTACTTTCTCGAAACCGAACCCACGGGGCCCCAGTGCGAAGCCTACGTCTCTATCCTCTTGAATCAGTCACGGGTCATGAAAAAAACCAAATTGATCGAACTGCTAACCGCTCATGGACACATCTACCCATCTCTAAACGCTTAGTTCCACCATTAGGCGTGGGTGTTGGAAGAGTAGGAATAATAGGCAAGGGGTGGGCGGTAGATTTGACTGCCTTTTCTCTCAAGGAGAAAGAAGAGTATTTATTCCTTAAAAAAAACACCCCTCATATTCAATCCTAAAACAGAAATCAATAAAATCAAGAAATTTCTCCAAGAAGTCCAACAGTGGGGGTTTATTTATCCCGCTAAAATGAAGCATCTGATTGACTGAAATTCTCGCTTAGCTCGAAATTGGGTGGGGATTTGGCGTAGACATCTATCAACCTAAATTCATGCGGTTGAGAATTCTTTGGTCGGGTATTTGTCTATAGTATATATTTCCCACTCAAGCTCTGTTAGAGCAAATCGTCACCCTGTAACCCAGCAACCACCACGGCGCAATTAGCACCCTTCCACATCATTAACTCTTGCTGTTATTGAACACTCCTCAACTATTTTGCCTAAGAACTGAAAGGTCAATTATCATGGCACCTGCAGAAATCAAGATTCACCAGAGCACAGCAGTGCAAATTGGTGATATTGCTTATCATGTAAAGCAACCGGCAGTGGTAAGTTTCTCCAAGCTGTCTTTTGAAGCCCATTGTAACGTCACTGACTTGTCGCGTTGCCAGCTTCTCCTTCCAGAAACATTCTCAAGCGAATTAAGCCCCGCAGTTGTCATCAATCTGCCGCCAACGCTATTGTCTCTAGGCGATCATATCAAAAAGAAGCTGAAGAATTTCGAAGCTTTCGATGATGTTTATAACCCGATCTTCGCAGAATCTGGAAACTTCATTTTCCAGTATTCTGAAAAGCAAGGCAGTGATTTGAACGAGGCAAGAGATATGATTTCCAGACTCTACGGGACAGGCAAAGTGGCATTTTATCTTGTTGCCGATGATAGCGGCCTGCCCGAGGGCCCTTATTTTCGATCAGGAAATGCGGTTCACCAAGCATGGCGATTATATGCCGATGACCTTCGAGCCTTTGTGGTTGCTACTGTTCCTGTGGGAAATCTTGGTATCGAGTAAGTTAACAAAGAATTGCTACTGTTCTGTAAAAAAAGATCGTTCTCTGATACTTGGTCGGCTTTTAGTGCGTCTTATACCTTTGAACCTCTGTGTGCAACATCAATTTATGGAAACGAGCTCGCCGTTGCAGTTCCATCCCGCCTTTATAATTTGCCAACCTCTGATCTCCCATTGAACGGGAAAAGATTTACTATCAAGGACAATTTTCACCTGGCGGGTGTCAAAACCTCATTGGGAAATCGTGCTTATGTTGATTACTATGGCCCGCAAGAAGAGACGGCTGCATATGTCAAGCTTCTTATTGATAAAGGTGCAGTCATTATTGGCAAAACCAAGTTGAATGCTTTTGCTGGATCGGAGAACCCACCAAACCAGGCAATCGATTACTTTCCGCCCTGGAATCCCAGGGCTGACGGCTATCAGAGACCTTCTGGGAGTTCTTCTGGCGCTGCTGTCTGCATTGCAGGTTATAAATGGTGTGATTATGCCATCGGGACTGATAGTATGCGCCTTTCCACACAAAAGCCCCGTGAATTCAGCTAACAGATGTCTACTTAGCAACGGGAAGTACTCGCGAGCCTGCAAGAGCTAATGGAACATGGGGCCTTCGCCTTGCGACCCACACATTGCCAACAGCAGGTCTTGTTCCCGCTGCTGAGTAACTTCGCCCATAAGCATATAATTCTGAGTATAAATTGACGCGCGATAGGGACTTGGACAGTATCGGTTTTCTGACTCGCAGTGCCGAGGAGCTTTATGAACTGACAAATATATCCTTCAATGGGAAGTTGTCAGAGACCCTGGTAATTAATGTCTTTTCTGTCTTTCTCAAGATCTCATTGACGTTTGATATAGCCTACCAAGATTCTTTATCCTGTTGATTGGTTGCCTTACAAGTCAGAAGGGCAACAACGCATAACCGAGGAATTCCTAGCACTCCTCGAGAATGTGCTTGGCGTCAAGCACCAAAAGATATGTCTCGCAGATATGTGGAAGGACTCGCCACCCAAGGCTGCCCAGGGCAAATCAATCAAGGAGTTTCTCAAGAATGTGAGCAACTAGACACCAGATCATATTATATAGACCTTCCGACTGACTGATTGTTTCAAACCAGACTGGCTTCTGGCTATCATATTATGACAATTACCACCATTTCGATGATTTCAGAAGCGGCTACAAGAGTAAGTATGGAAAAGAAGCCTATGTTAGTCTGACGCAAGGCTGGAAGTGGTATGTCAACACTCTCTTGGATAATAACGCCTTGCGTGTGTGACTGACTATTGTTTGATTAGGGACCTCGGTTCGAAGGTGACAAAAGAAGAGCGAGCACAAGGAATTTCCGAAGCTGAAACATTTAAGCAATGGATCGCCAAGCATGTGCTTACGAAGAACTCTAATGGTGAACCTGACGCGGTCATTCTACTCCCGCTAGACCCTTCAAAGCCAGACTATCGCGACGAAGTGAAAGAGTAAGTTCAAGCCTTCCTCACTTACGGGAACTTGGCTTAATTTTAGCATATAGACCCCCCAAGGTGGTGGAGTCTTTTGAGCCAAAATATTTTGGCTCCGTTCTTGGACTTGCACAGATCGTTGCACCAGGTAAATCGACCCGGTTCTAGTTGCTTGAAATTTTGAATGACTGAGTCCATATACTTAGTTGGGCAATTACCATACGAATCCCGCATTAGCAAACGCACAGAATATCTCCCAGTAGTCGCAAGTATCGCCGGAGTACAGGGTAAGGCAAAGATAATTCTCCGGAAAGTAGAAGAACTAATTATAGTATAGGAAGCGACCTGATGTTAGTAAAGATCACCCAACTAGCCTTGGACGCCGCGAAATGGCCGACGAAAGTTCAAGTTGGTCGGAACGCATTTCCTGTTGGCGACAATTCCCGGCATACCCAGACAACAGATGAACCGGCGGCGAAGCTAGTCTGAAAGCAAGCCCCGAACACTCAGTGTGCTAGGGAGAGGGTGACATTTTTGCCGGCAGCTCTCAAAACTCTCAATACAATGAAGAAATTTGCGGGGCATCATATATAACTTGATAGAACATCTCCTTTTAGTCACGCTCTTTCTGACTAATGAAATGTGTTGTTAAAATGGCTTTTCAGCTTTAATCTCAACGTTCCACATGCAAATTATAACATTGTCTGATTTATCCATGGTGCATACATAAACCATTAACTTGCAATTTACAGAAAAAATCATACCAGTTAGCAAACAGTAAGAAATGAGTGGGTGGGAAGGGAGGGACGTAAGCCATGCGGGCGTAGCAGAGCAGATATATTGGAGTTTTTTTTTATTTAGCTTTGGCTACTCCTATTTTTATTATAAATATACTTAATCCATATAGGTTTGGGAGCTCGAGAATCACGGGCCCTTTCTTAGGCTATAATTAGAGGTAAGTATCTTTGTATACGCATTGAAAACAGAATAGGGAGTGCTTCCTAGGATTGGGTAAGAATGAAAGAATGTTTGCTGCTGATGAGTATATTTCATAGTAAATATGTAGATATAAATACTGATAACTAATTAGATTAGGAGAGCTGGGACAGAGCGCATGGCAGCGAGGACTTTCCCAAAAAGAAATTTATTTTATTAAAAAGATAAATAATAATTTTAATTTATTTTTTATAATAATAAATTAAGGTAAAATCAGAAATATATAACTTGGTATTAGAGAATATCAATTAAAAGAATTTTAAAGTTGGGTAATAAATTTTGTGATAGGAGTTGGATGAATAGTGGCATTCGAAAGTGTGATTCAGCGAATTAATATACTATGGAAGGAGCTAGTGGCTCCGTAAATAACCACGCGGTTTTTTCTCACTATAAACATTTTCGAATTAACTTCTTTCATCTCGCACTTTTATTGCAATCATTCAGCTCAATATAAAGACTTTCGCATAGGGTGTTCTGTGGAAGGGAGCTGGGTTAAAGAGAGAAAGTAAAAGGAACGAAAGATGAAAAAAATATCTATTGCTTACTCAATCCCACACAGATCAGGTACAGCTCTAACTGAGTCACCAGGTAGGCCGCATCAAAAAGTTCTTTGAGGCTAGGAATAGGTATAAAAACAAGGAAATCGGTGAGAATCTTCTTTCAATTAGTTTAAATTATTTTCCGACCCCCACGAGAAGTTTCAAGTATTTTTCATTCAAAGTTCTCGACATTAGTCTTGCACCCCTCACCCTCGGTGCTCAAAGACGGAGGTCTTGTTCTGAGCGAGCTCTAGATACTGAGTGCGGCACTCACTGAGTAGTTCCCTAAGAATTCGCCGAGATCCGCTGAAGCAGGAATCGGAGACCTCTTCTCGATTATAGAATTCTCCAGCTCGGTACTCAGGCCGGAGCATCGTTAGATAGCCATTATACCGAATAACAAGATGACCATTCCAGGATGTATGGCATAGCGTCTTTTTATTCGTATCACCGCCATTTGAACGATCATATCCCCGGTGCCCAAGCCCTGCCAATGGAGAGAAAAGCCGGGTCGGTAGAAACGAGCGTGTTGGGCTAAGTTGTGAGAAGATATCCACATTATGAGCATATCGTATGCATTGTCGCGCCATAGTACATAAACGGTTGAAGCTACTAACCGTTAGAGAGTAGATTCTCTCCTCGTTTGAACAGAGGGGAGCATTAACTGACGCATATCTCGAGCCGCTCTAACAAGTGCTGGCAGATGCGTTCTGCAAACGAATACAAGCAGCCTAAAGATGCATAATAGAGGAACATAAAGGTTTAAGTTGACAGTGAGATATCAATAGCCATGAATGATCGATCCTGGGTCGAGAAATGACTTATTAGGGCCGGTTTGGCGACTGAGTGCGCATTCCGAGGGGCAGCTGAGTGTAGTGAACTGTAGGGGCCGATAGATTAGATGCATTATAGGGTTAAATAAAATTTGCCTTTACCATTTTTCCTAGCTTTTAGCTGCGTATTAAGGTCATTGATAGCAAGCTCTATCATAATATAGATCTAGGGATTCGGAAGTTTAAAGGCGTGCTGGTATTTGATAATATTCTTCTTTTTAAAGATTAGTATATAATATAGAAAAAATGCGAACTAACTTATATAAAAAAGCCTGCTTATTATATTAATTTTTTTCTATTTTATTCTTTTCTTTTTTACTTAGGATCTTGATAGTAAAATGTGTCGTAGTTTTAGTATGTAATGCTTTGTGAACCTCTCCGAAACCCCTCTTGCCAATAATGCCTATACTTCTGTGTTTAACGCCAATTGACGGAAACTCTTTTTGAGGAGTTGGCAAGTATTGAGCGCCCTAGAAGCCGAGCTCTGCAGCGTATGCTTAGTAATTCTATTTATGCTTTTTGGCGCAGTTATTAAGGTCTGGAAACTCGACTACGAAGTCAAATTTCCTTCCATTTTGAATAATAATGCCAGCCATGATAAGTAGGAACTTATTCTTTTTCAAAACGGCCGCTCCAACCTTTATCTTATCCAAAGCCGTAATCAGAAGTGCGCCACTGTCGAAGTTGTAATGGATTCGAAAGTAGGCTTGCAGCGGATTCTTGCTCGGCTGCATACTATAGTAGGGTATTTCGAGCAGAGGGATTGTCGATGGAATTGAATCCAAGTCGGAAAACTCTCGAACAAGTCGAGTAGAGGCCAGGCGAGCTTTGGCGAGACATTCTGCCGTGCTCGTGTGGAGCAGCGTCATGGGGAGAAAGGTTGGGTCGTGGGGATGAGGTCGCTCCCAGGGGAATATCGACGGGTTCGGGAGGTGGAGCCACTTCCTTTACGTGAAGTGCGTTAGCGAGGTTATCTAACGCTTCCATACCTTCCTCTGTCTGTGGTCTAATATATAAAATAGTTTGGGCCACGGAATCGTCTACGTTTGCCATCTTCGATGGAGTGCAAGAAGGATCGTGAGATAGGTAAGTAGGGTGGAGAGAAGGGTGGAGAGAAGAGTGTAGAGATAAGGCTGAACAGCGGAGCGGTATACAGAGAAGGAGAAGTCAACGAGAACGAGAGAGAGGGGGATTCTACCTATTTGATGCGAGTTATCAACCCACCCACGCTACTCGGAGGTGTATGTATACTATGCCAATGAATGGCCTTTGCGAGGAGGGGTGTATTGATGAGAAAACTATGTGATCACTCTCGCCCGCATGGACGATGCCAATGAGTGACCTGTATTAGTCGCCGGGCTTGGAAACGCATCTTGCATACGGCATTGGTGTAACTCGGGCGATTGAGCTGTCTTTAGCGCCCACCGCTAATTAATGACCTTGAGGCCTAAGGCCACAATGCGGTCCTGATTTCCACCCCAGCTTTCTTTCAACTTCAGCTCATACTTCTTCACGGCTGTCTTACAACCAAAGGTTAGCTCACTACAAGTCTAAGCACTCGTCTTTATGCCAGCTATGAACTGACTCTCTCAGTGTGAGCAATAGAATTTTGCCCCTCCTTCTTACGACTTGCAACAGATGACGATGCTATCTCAGCTTCCAGATAATACGATGGCCGAATCAATGTCCTCCGTCGGATTTACGTGAAGCTAGGTGGCTTGAGAGCCAACGACGATATCATGAGATGTTACGTCAGAGCATTGACATATTAGAGTCGAGCGACGATACGCTCGTGGAGTATGCAGAAGATTTGGATATCCAATTCGACTACGACAGTTCAATGTTGACACCGGAGCAGAGACGGGCCCTTATCTAAGAATGCTTGGTCGAGATGGGCTATAATCCTTTCAACACGGGATTTTACAAGGAGGTAGAAAAGCCTAGGGAAGAGGAGCCCAGAAATGGGGAGATGGCAGAGAAGGAGATACAGGCACTGGGTATTCAGGTAGATTATGATGGTTCATGATTAACACCGGAGCAGAGACGGGCCCTTTTCAAGAGTTATTGGGCCATGCACTTGAAATTGATTGATCTCCGATTACAGCAATACTATGCGCAATACTACGGGGGAAAATCAACATGCCTATCTGTTTAGGAAGCTGCTTGGCCAGGAACGGTAACTTATCTCGATGCCGAGAGGTTGAAGCACGGCTTTATCGCGCCGGAGGATCTGATTGAGAGACTAGGAAAATTAAAGCCGTCTAATAATTTCGAACTTCGCAAGTTCTGCCACCCTCGCATGGAATGGAAAAGCCCTACACCCTTGCAAGAAGGTTTTGAGCTAGGCATACCTGATCCGTCCTTGGCTATTCGATCAACTGCACGGCGTAAAACATATGTGGAGGCAATTGGGGAGCAAGTTAACTGCTTAGTATCACAAAGAAATATGTGATCGGTGGGCTGCGGTTGAATCCAGCGTGCAATAGACGCCTTTGCCCGACTTGTACCTATTGAGGGATATGGGGCGCAGTCCGGGCGGCACATTCTTTCCTTGATACCTAATTAAGGGACTTGTGGCATTGCGTGAGGATGCTGATGATTAAGGGCGCAAACTATATAGTAAAAAGTATGATAGCGCAGTAGTTAAAAGAGAGAGGCGATTAATTGGTGAAGGGAGAAAAACCCCAATTCGATATTAGCAAATAATCCGCTTTCCATCTATAGGACTTGGCCCGCAGATTTGATAATTAAATTAGATGAAATAAATCGAGAGGCAATTTAATGTATGAGGAGAAGTATATGGATATTTTTAAAGGGGTAGTACTGAAGATGCAGACGCTAGTTATATTCTAGATAAAGTTAATTATTAATGGCAATTTTAAGCCTATTATATTTAATACTTCCCTCCTAGTTATTGCTAAATAAACTAAATATCGTATGGCAAGACTATTATTGGCTAAATAGAAATAATATCGAAAATAAAATAATTGCCAAAATATGTTAATAAAGGAAGTTGAAATACTAGAAATATATTAAAGAGAAGCTTTATATATTATAATAGCTTAGTTCGGATATTAGTTTAGTATAGCTAGTTTAGATAGTAGGCAATTTAATATATTTTAGGGAAATAAACTTATTATAGGACAGTATATTAGACTTAGTTATAGCACCGGAAGCAATATACTAGCTTTAAGGAAAACGATTTAGAGAAGCATATCGTCGGCCGAGGATAAATCCAACAGCAGAGGACCAGACAATTTAGCGCGATAGGCTTCGGCCCAGGACAATAACTAAGGTCTAGACGAGCTGGCGCGACAGACTTTAAATAAGGCCTGATGCTGTCGGTGCTTCCCGCAAGAGGACCAAGGCAATTAATACATAAACTAGAAAGCCGCAAAGTGTTATTAAATACAGGAAAGGATTAAAGAAAAAGCGGCCAGCAGCTGTAAAAGGTTAAGCCACCACCTCCACTATACAAAAGGCAGATCCATCAAACCCTAGCACGCGGTCTCATTTCAACGAAAGCTCTCCTGAAGCAATACCTAGCAGTGTCGCAAAAGCTAGACGAATGAACCTAAGACGTCGGCCGGTACGGCGCAACCGCAAGGCGTACAAAAGACCCGCAACGGTAATCGAAGGCAGACTCACGGGCTTACGGGAGCTGCACTGATGACAAACTGTAAGCAAGGGATTATCTACCTTCTTACGCCATCTCGATCCGAGTGAAATTTAAGAAGCCAGGAAAGCCTTACGACTTCTAATTTTTGACACGGATAAATGAATACACATCTCACAAATAGCCGATGAGATCATCTTAGAAATCTACGCTACTTTCCACGCAAGTGGATGCACCGGTAGGACTTCACCGACGCGAGCAAATACTTGAAGGTGTATAGCTAGACTATACTGCAGTTGATGAATGATATGGAGAGACATATCTGGACACCCTTGAACTGCTTGAGGAGGATTCTTCATCGGATATTTCCGAAAACAATATATCACAGAACATGCTGCTAAAGGAGACCCGAAAGGAAGATTAGTTGACCTGGACTTAGTGAAGGAACTGGATAGTGTGCCGAGTGGGGTCAGTCATTGGATTGGCCACACTTATCGGCATGACCTTGAGTCATTATTCTATGTGTTTATATAGGTTTGAATGCACTATAGGCACGAAAATGTAGGTTAAGGAGGATTCCAGATGTGTCACACTCGAAGCCAAGTAAAAGAAAGAGGGCGGGACCAATAACCACCAGTGTTTTTTGGGATTAATATACTAGAATCTATACACAAATTGCTAATAAGAAACTTGCGCACATAAACAAAATTAGATTTGAGAGCATTATCTCGGAGTTTGCACCGCAGTTGGAGAGCCTGAAGCAGTTGGCCCGAGAACTCCGAAGTATTCTCTTCCGACCAAATATGGCGCAATCTTCTCTAGTATATTTCGAGACCATGAGATAATGTAGCAAGCGATAGACTGTCTAGGGAAAGAGGAACAGATAATCGCATGGGAGGCCAGGTCTGACTATCAGTATTGTGATGCCATCAGATTACCAACTAGAGTACAACGGAGAAAGCAAGTGTGTCCTTATTGCAATGGGAAGAAAGGCGAATATACTGACCTTCCAACGGATTTCGAAATATTTTGCTGCCGCCGTACAGCTTGCCAACGATGCTGGGGTGAGGGTCGATATCCAGCTATAAGGTTTTACAATTGTAGTGGAAGCGGATTGAAGATAGTACAAATACAACATCCGGAATGTATAACAGAGTGCCCTTGTAGTTATGGGTAGGGTAATACAGTAAGCGTAAGCAAGATGCTTTTACGATCTTATTTCAATAGAGGCGTTTATAGTAATAAAGATTAAAAGTTTCTGAAAGTTATTAGCTTATTAAAAGAATGATAAAAACTGATTCCACCAAATAGCCATCGGTTCCTCCTCACCAGATGCATGCACGGGTGAAGGAAACTGTCCTATGGATTCTCTCTGCATGATTTTGGAGATGCGATCTATGCTGCAGAGACCTTCATGCTATCCGATCTCCTTTGATATTGGATAAATACTTCCGCTTGAAGTGCTTTGTCAAGTCTCCCGGACTTGTAAATGATTAGTGCGCTTTTCAAATGGCAAAGTATGCTCTCCTAAGCAAAGGAAGCATATGATTGGTCTCTTCTGTAATGTCTAAAAAGATGCCAATGTCGGCCACTTTTTTCTCCGACGACCAGCCTTGCCTCCTTACATAATATGGTATCTCGTCAATTCCCAACCCCAATCCCAAATCCAAATCCAACTCTCGAACTCTACCGTACGAACCGCCTGCCGCCTGCCGTCTGCCAGCACAGAACAGGGCGTTCATCATTAGAAGCGATCATCTGTGGCCCTCAAATAATAAAGTCCGATGCATTAACCCAACCATCCCGACGATGCCTCCTCCAACCGTGGACTATTATCCGCCAACAGACAAGCAAAAAAAGGACAAAATAAAGGCTTTCATTGACTCCATCGACCCGGATCCCTCTGCAGTTTAGCATCCCGATATAATAACTCGAAGCCGTGCCGAATGTTTCGGGATGCCGCGAATGGTAGCTTTAATATCTGTTACTTTGTTGAGTTTTTTAATGAGGATACAAAATGGGTTGTGAGAATTCATTTGGAGCCTTCGATTCACAATGTCTGGGATAAAGTCCAAAGCGAAGTCGCTACAATGCAGTGAGCCACTTCTAATGTTTCTTAACTTGCATCCTACTGATTAAAGCTAATTGGTTAGCTAGGTACCTTGAAACCAATACCACAATCCCCGTACCCCATATTTATGGCTTTGGTCGAGGTGGGACTGTGGACGAACTTAATCTTATAGGACTTGCATATATCATTCTCGACTATGTCCCCGGCCAGCCGCTTGATATTTTGGCTTTAGTGAAAGATACCCGAGCACGAAAAGCAGACTTCTACGCGCAGCTTATCGACGTCCTAGCCCAGCTGCGCCAGCAAGAGTTTGACTACGCCGGCTCTTTGATGCCGGATCCAAATGGCGGGCATACTCCCATCTTGGGCCCCTCTCTCTCCATGCAGCTCAATGAGCTACAAGTCGACCAAGGCAATTCAGCTATTCCCACCGAAAAATTCGCCTCCGCCATCGACTTTGCCTTTCATCAGTACCATGTCCTAAATGATGTATACCGGTTGCCTATATCCGAGCCAGATCTCCTGACTACGCAGCTCGAGGTATTTGCATTTAATGACTTAAGGGGAAGAATATTTGGTCACATCAACCCTCGCTGGAATCATGGTCCTTTCGTACTAGCCCATCCAGATCTACGATGCTTAAATATCATCGTGGATGAAGACCGTAATATTCAAGGGATTATCGACTGGGAGTGGACCAGCACAATACCTCTGCAGTTTTTCATACCGCCTACCTGGCTTTCAGGGCTCCCTCCTGACTGGGTGACGCATGTTCATTATCGGATCGAGTACGGCTGGTTTCACGATGCCCTTAAAATTAAGGCCGCTACATCTCAACCTTGCCGTCAGCTCGCTGAGGAATGGGGAAGGACCCCTAGGAAAACTATCGACCTACCTATGGCCGTTATACTTCGACACCATGATTGTTTTCTCCAGACATACTACAAGGGAATCTTCCCCCATTTTTACAAAACTCCTCAGACCCAAACAGTGAATCAATTCTTTGAGCAGGATAGTGAAACCGGTTTATTCAAGCTCGAAGTTCAGCGACGACTAGACTACTCGGAACGGTTTACTCAATATCTCAAGGATAATAATTTGTTTATCCCCTATGAGGTGGCTGAAAAGTCTGTAGAGGCTCAAAAGAAACAACAAGAACACACTGAAGAACTAAGTACGCTAAAGATCAGAGACTAATTGTTGATTGCCGGGATAGATCCAATCCACGCATACTCTTCTTATCTAGCATTTCCTCCTGCCTTCTTAAATCTCCTAATTAGACATCAATAAATGAATTTCCCATCGCAACTGATCCAACCACCAGAAAAAGATGACATACACATTAGACACTCTTTCCATCGTCTCCAAGACCTTTTTCTCCTCCTCTAATTTCTCTAGCTCTTCTTGTGCCTGTTCTATTGCCTTTTCAAGTTCCTGGATAACTTCATCGTCCCTTGTAGCTGCTTCACTAATTTTAACAGCGGCTCTTGACATCAGGACCGTCAGATCTTGGGGAACACTAATGACAACAGCATTTTTCTCTACTACCTCATCCCCTCCTAAATCCAGGTGATCCTCTCCTGTGCTCGATCTCTGTGATCTGCTTCAGTCTCTCTCGTCGGTGATAGACATTGTGATGGATAGCGTAGGTTAATAGGCAGGCTAGTCGTTACACTATGTACTTTGTTAATAAACTTAGGGTAGGCTTGCACAGGACCTGAGTCGTACCTTGCAAGAGCTTCTAGCAATGGCTTAACAACAGCTTAGCGAGAACAGGTCGAACTGCGGAGCGCGATAGTCTAAAACGATTGTAATGGAAGAGGAGCAGCCATTAAATTGAGGTACTTAATAACGGAATACCGGCTTTTCTTCAGATGTATTGATGCATGCATGGTGATGACGTGGAAAGCGACAGCAATACTACAGGCTTTTCCAGAGTCACGTGTCATTGTTGCTCCATAAAGAAATTGGAGAGGTAAACCAGTGCGGAGCATTCGCAATCCATTGTATTGTAAATCATTGACAGCTCATTTAGAATATCGTTAACGTGTTATTATCTTGTTAGCCTTGTGATCGCTCATCCAGAAGTTATAGTGCTCTCGACCAACATCTCAACCCTCCCGCCCACGTCTTTAAGTACAACAACTATTATTAGTTTTTTCAAAGCTAGCCAAATCTAAAGCATAAAGCGGCATATATATATCACCAATCCACGGGAATTCTGCCGGTATTTACAAGGGCCCTATAATATTAGATCTAGAAGGACTCACGACAGTTAAAGGAAATGGAGAACATTAAATACTCAAAAGGACTAAGAAAAGTGGAAGAGGGTGGGGAAAGGGAACGAGAAGGGAATTGGAGGGAGAAGGGAGAGAAGAGAGGATTAAATTCTTTTGCATAATAAGGATTAGAGCTTCTATTAATATTTTGCCTATAATAGTTAACTAGAGCATTTTGAATAGACTCTCCAACTAACCAAGTAACTAACCAAGCAAAAGCAAGAAGCAAGTAAAAGTAAGTAAAAACAGAAAGTAGAAAAGGCGAAAAGGGGTAGAGAGGCTAGTTTTATTATGACATGAGCCATAATCAAACTGGCCTTTTCGCCCCCCTTTCTCCTTTTCTCCTTCTTGCTTTTGCTTGATAAGATAAATAGTTATATTTTTACGTATACGGGTTTTATGGTATTAGTTTTCTAGCTGGGAAGATTAAAGATTGCCAGGCGGCTAATAGCGGAATATAGCATGTTCAATAGGCTATAAAAAATTTTTTACAAATATTTAGGGTAATAAGGAGGGGATTAATATCAAAGTTATATTTCAGTCTTGAAATTATTAGGCTGCATAGTATAGATTCTCTAGCTTTGTCTTTGATTATTTTAAATTCGTTTTCGTTCTCGTTCACCTAAGTAGGAATTTATATTGATTTTTTGGGCATAGCCACTTGATTATCTTGAATTAGAAGGGGATAATCCAGCCGGCAAGCACTCATAAGGAGGCACTAAACTATCTAATAAAGCAACGCTAAAATTAAACGCTAATAACTAACGTCTTAATAAGGGCAAGTGGGTGGGTGAGAAAGAATTCTAAGTGGCGAAGAGTGCGAATGCGAGAATGATGATGAATGATTGACCTTCTCCTTCTATCCTCCAGCACTTCTTTGTTTGACAAATGATAAAGAGAAACCCACAGCACCGCATGCAGCCATATCGCCGAATGCAGTTCATCTCGAGAGCAGCCATCTCAGCCGCAAGCATAAAACCCTTCATTAAATTCCAGCTATCCGCACTATCTTTCCAACTTTTTACTGCTCTACCATAATCATGCTATTGTCTCGATAATATACCTGCTACTCCTCCTTGCTGCTCTTCTTATCTTCTTTGGGTTTACGAGGATGGCGTTTATCACGAGTTCCGTACGTGCTAGTCCTTTTCGATTTCATTACTCCCCCCAATGGGTCCTTACTATAATCATTTGAATACTCATAAGTGCAATATTTGTGAGCCTCCGCGCACTTATCACAAGGCTCTTCCTTATTACACTTCCATTTATACATGTGGCATCTTTCGCATGCCTTTTCTCGAGGCATTTTTATTTAAGAGCTGCTAGGTGTTATTGTATGCGGAACTGGGACTTGCGGTGGCAGGTAAGGGAATATGTTTGGTGAAGAGGAAAGATGAAAGAATAATATCAGTAGAATTGGATTGAATGTAAAATAGAAAAAAAAGTAGGAGGAGATTTAACTTGAATATAAAGGTTTTATTCACGGCAAAGCTAGATAGAGCGCGGAATGGCTGGTTAACCCAGTTAGCAGGTATCCAACTTTTGAGTTATATCTACCGATCCAACCTATTAGGTTGAATTACTAGGTTTCGTAATTGATAGTTGGCCACTTTTGGGTTATCTACCGATCTAACCTATTAGGTTAAGTTATTAGTGTGACGGTTGTGTGCCTTAATACTTAGAGCCTTAGGCATGAACAATCACTTGCATCCGCCAAACCCCTTAATAGTTCTGTGAAAGCGAATGTACCCGTTCAAATGCACGTGGCATTTTTTTGGTGGTAACACTACTAAGCATGCAATATTAGATGGGTATATGCAATATATAGTGAGGGATAAGGGGAAAAGGTTGAATATAATTATTTGCTTTCTCTGTAAATGTGGCAGCTAAATGGCTTGCTATGCTAATTCTATTTCTGTGCGTAAATAGCTTTGAAAATAATAGGCTTTACATAGCGTCGGCAAGCAAATTGCGAATTAAATTTTTTATATGCTTTGTTTGCGCATTACTAAGGACCTTATTTAACTCTCCTTGCAGGCTAGTAGAGGTTTGATTTTAAGCTTGAATCCGGCGAATGGTGAACTGCGCTTTTAAAGGTATTCTCATTATAGTGAAAGATTCTGGCGGCAATATATGCGTTTATTAATAGCCTTCTCTTTTATGAGCCATTCGAGTTCTTTCTAAATATGCTAACGGATTTCTTTTTGAATTAAATTTCTGTATAGAATAACCCGGCGTAATGAGCATGAATACATCGCTATCTGGTGCTATGATATACAATATTTCCGGTTTATCCATTTCAAATTTTGCTATGATCTTGGTTTCCGAATTGGATCCTATGTTAGAAATTGGAGCTTTGAGTCAGAGCTGTGGAACAAGTATTTGGTGTTGGTATTTATAGCATTTTCTCTTTCGCCATGCTATGTACTTATTATATCATCTATCATCTGCTGCTGCCAAATACTATCCTTTATTCTATGCTGCTATTCTACTTTAAGTTCGTATTGGTAATATTCCAAAATTGATTTATTAGTAGACAGGAAATGCATGAGCTGGAAAAAAAAATTAGTATAGGGAATGTTTTCAAATTGGCCTATTTTAAGGCTGCCCTTGCATTCTCCAGCACTAACTTCATCTGAGAATACAGCCGTCGATCCTGGGTTAACCACTGCCTTCCCCCTGGAAATACCACATTGCGTAATTCTCGCCATAAAGCGTGCCAATTGACATATATGCCTTAGTGCCATGTTTGCTCTGTATTTTAGAAGCCTTTTCGCAACCTATTTCAACGGCAAAGTCTAAATTAGTTAGAAAAGCGTCGTCCTCGGCCTTATTTAACATAATATTTCCAATAGATATATCACGGCGGAGGATCTTAGCGTTTAAAAGCGACTGGTATCCTTAATTAGTTAGTAGAGCTATTTTCGGTATACTACTTACCTTTAATCCCCCCAAGCAGTCCTGTTAGCATAACTTTCAGGGAACTTGCAAAATATATACTATTTTCCACATCGCATATAATTATACGACAATAAACTTGATTGCGTTGTGGTTAGGTATCTTATTTAACTAGGGAGTTTAAGCGGAAGCGTTTGGGAGGCGGCATTAATATATGGCTTAAAGATCTCTTGTAACTCTGTTTATCCAACCTACCAGACGTGGGTTCCGATATTAGAGGTCTTTCCTGGAATAGATGTCTTCCATTGGCATCCTGCAATCCCTACCAAATGTTGCGAACATTATCGATCGCATCCCCAATATGCACAGTCTCATAATGATAGTAACGCGCTATGTGCTTTACTCCAGCTTCTGTAGCTTCTTTCAGCAAAAGACCCACTTTAGGTTGCTCCTCATATTGCCATAAATCCTTAATGACTAATTGTGTATTTTAATTGACATAGCCTCTCCAGCAGATAGTTGCTTGACTAGCAATAAAAGACTGCCGCTATATGAATTCTTTTAGATCAACCCGTTCAATATATTTTTTGGCATTTTCTTCTAGTATAGTAGGATTAAAGCCCAACTCTTTCTCATTTATCCATAAATATCTCAAAATTATTGAAACAAATATTTGACCATTTTTATTGATATTGAATGGCTTAGAAGCACATATTTTATAAGGTTAAGCCAAGTACTGTGGTGATTGTCTTTTTGTGGACTACTTTTAAGCTGGCTAGGGATAAGAATATGGGACCAGTTTATTGGTTCATCAATTGGATCCGTAGATAAAGCCGACATTTAGCTTCCTTGTGGTGATGAATCCAGGATAGGTTTATTTGGGGCAGGAACACATTGGCGATATTTATAAGGAATAAAACCATTATTCGCAAAAAGAAGAAGTTGTTCAATATGGCGACTTAGCCAGCCCAACACTTCCAACTCTTTACAGCCTTCTGGCCACTCCACCCCAGCCAGTACCTTCCCTATATAGCGGCGGTTCTGAATCTTTACACATCTGGAATATATCGGTTCTGTCGAAGAGGGCGAAGAGTGCATTCCAAACATCAACGTCGGATGCATGGCTATCTACTCTTTTGAAGAGTGGAATAATCGATAGAACATTAAAATTGTTGGAATCTATCTGCAATATCAAATTGAAAAAATCTTGTAGGAGAGTTTCATGACCGTTACGAGATTTGAGAGCACGAGCTAACGGGATGGATTTCAAGGCGATAACTAGTTCGAGCGCTAAGTCTTTGGCATCTACGAGAGAGATATCAGCGTGAATTTGGGTAGAAATTTGATTTACTTACCCATCCTTGAAGTTTCCACCAACAATCCAACGTCAGAAATACCAAGATCTTTACATCTTGCTTTAAAAAGATGACGAAAACCGTCTAAGCTATTTCCGAATGGATTCTGTGCGATGATGCTCGCATCGGAGTCAGAGAGAACACTCATTGTTCGTAAGTGTGTATAGATGAGGAAAGAAGCTATCGCGCAGTCCAAAATTCGCAACCAAGTACGGAATGTGGTAGGCTCGATCTGATAAAGTAAGTATGACTGACATGAGCCTCAGGGTTACATTGGGCGTTGACGACTTGCCTTGTACCATTGATTGAAGTTTCTAAGTATGCATAAGCAGTCAAAAGAGGTGGGAGTTGGATGTTGATGTTGCTGTGGAGAAAAAAAACAAAACGCACCGATATGTTTTTATCACGTGTCAATCGGAGCGCCGGAAGATACAATAATTCTGTCATGACAATACTAGAACGGTTACTGTACTAGGAAGAGCTCTATCTGTAGCCCCTAGCACTCTGGTACAGATCTCACAGCTATGTAATTGATAGAAGACCTAGGGAAGCATCAAAGCTGCGCGAGAGAAGAAGCGAAGACATACAATTATGATTGTTATACAGCTCGAACACTGAAATTGTCTATAAAATTCATGTAGAGTATATATGGATATCAACACCTGCTCAGAGTATATTTTCCATGCAAGAGCATGCTCCCACAGGCATGCTTCGAACTCCGCTTCATTTAATCCTTCCGGGATATCCTCCACTCTCTGCTTCCTGGCTTTCCCTCCATTGTGTATTGTTGGGTCTTTTACCCATGTCTTCAAGTCCTCGACCTCTAAAGTATCATGGCCCATTGCAATGATATGACCCTCTAATGCCTTCTCTGCGAACATGGCTTGCCCGTGCCTCATCACCAAGCCCAAAGCTAATCTCGAACGCCTTGAGATATTTCCTCGATTTTTCAAAATCCGCATTCATGCCCGCAAGATCAAGAATAGTTACCGAGTCTCTCATGTCAGAAAGACGTTTCCTGGATCCCGATCTACTCGCTCAAAGTCTGTAGGCCAGTTCCAATAATTCCCGAATAATTCAAATATTATCTAATAGAATTCTTTCATCCTTAGGCTGTGTGCACAACTTACGCTTGCATTTGAAACTAAGAGAACTTGTTTTGCTCTGTCTGCTATCGTAAAACGCTGATTGAACGGTGAACTTAAGCGGTAATGTAATAAAGTGCGCTAGTCTCAGGGGTTTGTGCTTGTATGGAATGGAACGATAGCTAAGCATGTACTTGCACATAATTTACGTGTCCGATCTGCGAAATGGAATGTAAGTTGAGGTGAAAGGTTGTAAGTACCGCGCATGGAAGTGTAATTGGGAAAAAACGGAGCTTTAGAGGTAATGACGTGGATGAGCAATCGCAAGTGATCGGGGTCAACGCCATTTCAGTTGTTCACACGGCTCTTGACTGCAGCCTTCTTTCATGTTCTTGTGGCTCGAGTCGTCGGTTGTATTCATGCCCCTAGTCTGAGTCTGAGTAATGGCAACATGAGAATACTCTGAAAGACAATCTGCCATTACATTTATCAAAGCGGATAACCAAGCCGTTCAAGCAGCAGAGCTACGCAAATTTCACAGCCCAAAATCCCACGCTACACCAATGCATGATGCAGCGCTGAGCCTGTAGCACTTCCTTAAACCATTTCGCACCTAATCAATCTATTATACGCGTGACATGTTGGCTCCCCAGGTGGTACAAATTGCCCTTGTGGTCGAGAAGTTTTGACATTGCTCAACGATGAGAGCTCTCGCGAATTCTGGATGGGTTGCGATTTTGACTTGTTCTGCCTGCTTCCCAGACCCCTCACAGATACCGCAGGTGAATTCGCCGTTCTCCCCCGTATCCTGCACAATGAACAATCAGGCATATCTCGCAATACCTCTAGCGATTATCGAGTGGGCGTTTTGATGATCCTAGTAAAGTCAAACAAGTTCATTTTGAGATCTCCGATGGAGGAAATACAAACGCTTATATCAAAGAAAGGATCCTGCTGCCAATATTGTCGAAAATGCGAGTAAACCTGGTCCTTATTTTATCTGTGGCGGAGACTGAATTTAGGATATGTGCGTCGACGAAGGATTCGAGATAATGGGAGGAGATGGAGGCACGGTGGGCGCAGGGGGCGTCATCATTCGAAGTCGAGGTGATCGGCCGAGACTGTTGAATTCAAGACTTCTGCTCTCTGATTTTGTGACTTCGAATAGATGTGTTAAGCTTCCTGTGCCATCGCGACCAAAACTGCCACGTCGTGAGAGACTGCACCACCCAGCATTGCCGTTCTGCCGTGGAAGAAAGAGGGGGGATGATCATTTTTAGATGTTTTGAAGAGAGATGCGCCGAATGAAGTGCGAAGGGATTTAATTGTGCTTTGGAGAAGGCGCGTAAGATTGGGATCTTTCTCGGTACGGTAGGGGTAGGACTGAAGATGGTTGAGACGGCACCTTGCTGCAGCTATTACTACACTTTGGCTAAGTTGGTTGGTGAGTTCGAGATACGAGGCATGCTGGAAGGCTCCTGATATATCATCGATGTTGGGTGTTGATGTGTCGTTTGTCGTCGTCGTTGTGTCGTTGTATTGATGTAGGTTAGAGAAATGAATTTTCCCATTTTCATAATTATGCCCCTAATTGGCTGAGCTAAAAACGACTGTGGGGGCCGAAAGTGCGGGGTCCAACAGCAGAACGGGAATCCCAACCACAGTAGTTGCTTATGTAAGAATGATAAATCGAGTTGAAGATATACTATTACGATAACGTTTATATTCTTGGGACTGGTATGATGGCTTCGCCACATTTCAAAAGAATGATGAGCGGCTGAAAAGCTCAGCCCCCAAACTCATGAGGAGTCTTACGAATCAGGTTTCTTGACGGTGAAACAAGCATTTTGCTACTTCCAAGACAGTTAGATGTCTACCAAGCTTGCTCGATAGCCTGCGGGAGCGAATTGTGTGATTAATGCCTTTAGTTGTGGTAGGCTGTCATTGCACCGCCCTTTCCAGCGATTCCGGGTCCAGTCTTTGTAGCATTCTTTATCCCTTGTGCCTCCCTTTTCCAAACACTTCCGCTTTAAGCATTCAATACAATCTCCCTCACAAAGCGCCGCAGTCGCCATCATAGTCACGGTTCAGAATCAGAAGACAGATCTGACATATCTTAAGGTTCACTGTCGTCGCATGCCTTGAAAGGTGCATCATTCTCGTTCTTCCCTCCCTGGAAAATATCTAACCAAGCCATCTGTTCGTGTGTTCTCATTCTTGAACTAACATTTTGTCATCAGTCAATATGTCAAGCCCCTTGTCATCTCGCATCAGCACCGGGACATTCCAGGAAATCTGTTAATATATACAGACCTCCTCACCCGAGCAAGTTTCGCGTCTGTACAATGCCGAACAACAATATATCCAAACTACTTTCCGCAACTCTAAACGTACTGTCTCTCAGGTTGCAGAAGAAGACCAAGACATTCGGAACTTTTGTTTCTCATTTCTACACGAAGAAACTAATATCAATGCCGCTGTTGAAAGACTTCAAGCTCGGTTGCGATCTTTTCCTTGGAAAGATTCGGATTTCTTGAGTGAGATTCCGTTCGATAATTCATTTCAATTTGCGCCTAAGCCCCCGGGAATTCTTGAAGCAGTACGCAATGGAGCTCATAGATCTTTCGAATTAGTGCGCATTAAGATCTATGCCTCCTTCTAAGCTTGTTACGGCATTCTTCTGGAAAATAAGGAACATCCTGACCAATTTAAGGACAATTTCTATAATATGATCGCCGAAGAGCTCCTTGAATGGATTAAGCCGTTGAAGAGAAACCTGCAGTTGATGAAGGAATCGAAGGAGGAAACAAGTCGCGACAACGAGGAATACAGGAGGCAGAGAACACGCTCTATTCTAAGCTGGGCGCATAAGAGGATTGACTGTATAGAGCAGTTGGACAAGGAGAATAGGAAGGGGGATTTGTGGGATTGTGTATCGGAGTATAAAAAGGAGTATGATGACGTGGGAGAAAGGCAAGGATAGATAGAACGGAAGAGTAGGGCGCGGAATGAGTTGGGCTAGAGCAAGTAGATTGAATTAAATATATTCGGATTTTTAAATAGGGTTGAATTCTTTCACTGAATTATGTGACGATCTATTCGTATTATTTGAATGATTGACAAACAACTTAAGCAAATATTCATTTTAAATCCAATCTATCCAATCCAAGAATCCCAATCGGAAAAGCCCAACCTAGACAATCCAACCTAGAAAAGCAATCCTATCTAAGAAACCTAGTGATCCAATCCAATGGTTGAACCGGTGAGTACAGCCTAAAAGTTGATCACGTGAGTTTAAACCCAAATCCAATGCTCTCCAGTTAGTTTGATGCCGTCAATCGCTTCATACATAAGTAGCTTCAATAATTCTGAAAGGGCACTAGCTATGAATGTTTCATCAGCGCTTTACCAAGGCACGAAAGACCAATGGCAAGATTACGCCTAAAGGAGGTTCGGGCACGAATTAGGGAGATGCCAGAGCGCTGTGAGAAGCTTATTAAATCGGGTGATGGGCCAATTAAAAGCGATTTATGGCAATGAGAAGTGTCAATTGTGAAAAAAAACACAGTGATTATTGTAATAGTGAAGTGCTGCATGCATTTCTGCACCCCCTGGTGGTCGCTTTGATCGAGCGCTTAGGTTGTGCTGGGAGAAGAGCAAGGTTCGGAGCCATGATGAAGCTTTTAATGCATATTGACAATAGCAATTCATCGATCGGTTAATTAATTAATTAAAGATAAATCGTCAAACAATTATTATATGTCTAAAGAGAAGCTTTAACATATTTCTAATTAGCGTTTCTTATCTCTATCAATGTGGTTACGGAAGGGTCACGTGCGACGTGCAACCTCGCACCGGCCGGCAGCTGCAAGGACATGCATAATGATTCGGGGCCGTCGCACAAGCAGGCATTGCTACATATGTATGTACTGTATGTACTGTATGTACATACAGTCGTCTTGCATGTCAGCCTTACCACGTTCATTGGCTAGCCTATCAGCCCTACATCTAGACTGCAACAGTCTTCTTGTCTTCGCCACTTAGTCCATGCTCAAGATATTATGATTTTGCTGGGTGGTAACAACCTGAGCGCAAAACCGTAGGACCTCTGGCAGAGAGGAGACGATAATTCACAAGCCGCCAGCCGCACGCTCGAATATGCTTGTACTCACTGCATTCACATATTTGACTCCTCATTCCATCTTATTTCAATTCACTCATCATCTCTCTTTAAGTCATCGTAATTCCATTCATATACTAAAGTCTTTGCATATAGATCTGTACGCTTCCCGCCATGTCTAAACACCCAGCCTCGCCATCTCCTGTCGTTGCTCGCTTAGCTCCACAAAACGAATACACCAAGCAAGCACTTGAAGATCTCCAAGCTTCCGACACTGTCTGGGACCACTACAAAGCTTATGTGCGATGCTATGCCCCCTCGGACATAGATCCCACCCCCAATCTGGCAGACCAGACAACTTGGAAGACCTTCTCGAATACGACGCAAGTACCGAGAATGAGCCTTTATCTGCGCCTAGCTTTGATGGTAGATATGGGCGCATTGAGCTCGACTTTAGCCGTGCAGGTCAGAAGTTGCCAGGTTGGCGGTTGGGCGGAGGTCCCAAGATTTCCACAACAAATCCTATGGTTGATGTTGTGGTTGTTCGGTATGAGCAGCGACGCGAGATGCGCGTGGCCAGATGCCATGCCCTTGTTCACTTTCACAGAGTCTCAGGAGTCTTGATGCTTACGGCCGTGAGCGAGAAATATCCTGTCATTTATTTCCTGGAGGCAAAACTTTGATCGCCTGCGTGACTTCGTCTTGCATGAAACTGTGGGAACTGGTACATTTGGGTGGGTGAAGGCTAGCGTTCATAGGAAGACAGGGCACCCACATGCTGTCAAGCAACTTGATTTAAAAAAACCTTCAGAGCACAAAGCATGTAGGGACGAAGTCGAAATCTCAGCTCGACTTAAAGTATGAGAGTCTTTTCTCTACTTAGGACTAATAACTAACATTTACGTCAGAATATTCCGGGTCTGTTGTTTCTTCATTATGCTTTTTGCAAACACGGATAATCTTTCGTGGATTGCATCGCTCTTTTGCGGACTGCTACGAGGCTTCATCCATCGCGATATTACCAAGAAGAATATCCTCTTGCAGTCCTGGGAACCGCCTAATGCTGTCGTGGCGGACTTTGGAAAGACAATCCAAGCAGAATCACATAATTGCACAAGTATTGGACCTACTTACACACTGGTTCCTGAAGTCAATGGCGGGCGCTATGATAACAAGATTGACATCTGGAGCCTCGGGTTCGCTTGCTTTCATACTATCTTTCCCCCGAGGACCTTTGAGCGTATCAAAACGCCCGAGCAGCACACAGCGATTCTGGACACTATCAAAAAGTATGCATCTCGTGGCCGGGACCATGCTCTGTTCGCAGACTTGTTGATACAATTGCTTGCGTGCTGATCAATGTCAAGGCTTTGGCCGATCGATTCTTTTCTCTATGTCGACACCAGCACGATTCTGAACCACTACATCTTAATGGCAGCAGTAATGGTACTGAAAGACCTTCGAAGATTGCTAAAACTATTCCATGGTAACAGGAAGTTTCTCCACCACCTCCTTTTTCGCCCTGGAATTAAGCCTTCTCTCTTCCCTCGTCTCCGCTCTCCGCACCTCGTCCCTCTAAGAGTGTTTATTTTTTATTTCTTATACTGGACTAGAACCAATGACTATTGAGTTATCTATTAAACTATAGCTCAGTTGAATGGCATCTTATAGTAATAAGTAGATTAAATACGTGGCATTCCTTCTCTAGCATCTCTCTCATTGGCAGTAATAAAATTAGGATAATCTATCTTTATCAAATGCTTTATTTCGTATACGTAGCTAGTCTGTCATTCACTCGGAATAAAAAATTTCATCTTTTAAATCTCTAGTAATGAACCTGACTTGTCCTCTCGTAATATCTTGAACAAGAACCTCATATATTTCTATCGTTTTATTTGCAAAATAAATATTATATTGTGCTAGATCTATTCACCCATCCCATTGAACTTAATTCCCGCTCTATTTAATTATAACCTATTCTATGTTCCACAAATTCTTCATTTTCATTTGTATTTTAAAGATTTAACCTTAAAGATATTAGGTTTGCATTTAGATTAACCCGAGAAAATCCATTGATATGGGATCTCCTTCAGTCACTGAATATTCCCCTTATCCATAAAGATCTTGTTGGCCGGAGAGGTTTTAAGAAGATGAATGTTGCATCTATCTCGGTGGATGTGGCAGATTGAAGAATTTGTAGATTTGCTTCCAAAGTCCTGGGGGCCGAGGGCTATAATTTGAGCATTATCTAAGATTAGTATAATGAAGTTTGAAAGAGGCCTTATCATATTATATTAACTTGGAAAGGAATCGAAGAAATAAAGAAAATTAGACTATAAATATGTATAATATTTCAAAGTGGCAGGAATTCAAATGAAATTGTACTATCTGATGAGAAGAGAGACATTTCATTTGCAGTGCTATATTCTACAGGATTTGACAGAGACTATATATCTGCCTTATTTGAGTGTCAATGTTTCCCTATATAACCGCTGCATCCCTCCCAGAACTCAGAAGAATCAGAACTATTTAACCAAGTCTGTTTTTCCCTTACTTTTCATATGCAACACCCGGTGACATTATTCTATTTCTCGGGAATATCAAATTAATTAGTATCTTGATTACCTCTTTCCGATTTAGCCATATCACAGATCACATTAAGGGTACTATAAGTATCGGTTCACATTATTCTTCAAACATATAGTTATCTTGCTCTCTTTCCGCACCTACGCAAGGTGACTGTCAGGTGACTTGTCAAGTGACTGTTAGACGAATAGGTCACTAGGAAACCAAGCTAAGCTATATTGAGCTAGCTCCATCCATGAAAGACGGACGTCGGAATTCCAGATTTAGAAGAATACAACCTCATTACCTCATTACCACCAATCGGATAAGACCTCTTTCAGTACCTACAATACACTTTAGCTTACTTTGTACTTTGTCCTTACTTCCGACTCTATGAACAACAAACTTAGTTCAGACACATTCAAGGTTGCCCCTGACTTGCGAAATGCGAGTCGGGCGAAGAGTTGCACTCGCTGCCGTCAGGCCAAGCTTGCTTGTGACGCGCGAATGCGTCTGCACGAGGCTTGCTCTCGGTGCAAATCGAAGAACCTTGACTGTCAATTCGATGCAAATTTTAAACGTGTATCAACAAGAAAGTAAGCCAATAGACCGCTCACTAGTATTTGCAGTATTCTCACCCGGACAGACTCACGGAAGAGATTAGTCGTGGGATGCACACTTTTCGCTCTACAGAACAAATCTGTCTTCCAGAACGGTCGACTTTGAAACCAGCCCGAAATATTAATCTGAGCAGTAAACTACCCGCAACTAGAAACAAATCGCCATCGGTAGAGCCCGTTTCATTCGGGAATTCCCTTGAGGAACACTCCTTACAGTGGCCTAATATCACTGACAGCGACAGGGCCCGGTCCTATACCTTGGGAAAACTCACCCTGGAGGCACAGACTGTTGTCGAACTATTTCAACAGTGTGTTTCATCACTATCACCACTATAATATTTTCGCTGACAGAGCTATGTAGCTTCGGCGTGCACTATCACCCATATTCGATATTTATCCAATCATGTCCCTCTCTGTCGGATCTACTAACCAGATCACCATTGCTTTTCTGGACCATGATCTTGGTAGCTAGTCAAGACCACGCTCAATTTGCGGCTGTTTACCAGAACGTAACTGCAGAGCACGAGGGCCTCCTCTCACCAATTCTTCAGAGAGCCATTCAACAAATTGAAACCATTCATGCACTACTTCTCCTCTGCATGTGGCCGATACCCCAGTCTCGACATTTCTACAATCCGGCCTGGAACTATGTAGGGCTGGCAATCAACGCCGCCATGCAACTTAATTGCCATAGTCCCTTGGGGCCTACTAGCAAGACAGGTGGGTGGAAAGGCCTCGGACACATTGCCGTGAACGAGTTGAGTACCATAGACCAGTCTCGGACCTGGCTAGGCTGTTTCTGGGTAGGGAACGTGTTAGTGTTATGCTAGCGGAGCTGTAGATACACCTTTGTTAATTGATTTGGTAGGATTGCCGCTTTTTACGGATTGCCCCCGCCGATATCAACGCGGCAACAAATAGGATCCGTCGAGAAAGCCCTTAGTACCATCTCCAACTCAATCCCGTCGTGGTGGGGTTTGTTATTTTCAATTCTCAAGATCACGAATTCAGTAATGGACACACTCGGCTGTATCGAAGATCACGCTCTACATTTTTCGCTCACACAGATGTTTGAGGACCAGCTGAATGAGCTTAAGAGAGCAAATTCTGACATGTGGATATCGAAAATTGAGATCGAATGGTGTAACGCCAAACTATATCTTTATGCTTTGACATTCACCATCCCAGCCAACGCAAACCCTTCTCATAATTTACAGATACAGATTCATCGTCAAGCAATTTTGCATAAAGCCCTTGAAGCTGCCTCAAACCTCATCGCCGAACTGAAAAAGCTTGGCCAGCTGTGTATATCAGACTTGTATCCTGGTGGTCTGCTCAATTTCGTCCCCAAGCCTTACTTTACGGCGCTGTTCAACGCAACGACTTTTCTCTTCAGATTCATGGCAACCTATATCTCGCGTACGCCCTCCCAAGAAAGCCACGCTATGGGTTTGATTGTAGAAGCTCACAAGATATTCCAATCATTTCCAGAGCAAAGAGAATTGACACGCGCCGCTATCCACATTGAAATGTTCATGGAGATTCTAAGAAATGGCGCTAGCATAAACTTGAATGAGCTGGTCGTGAACAATAAGCTTGGAGCATCAATTATGTTTGACGCCGTGTTTCAAGCATGCCGTCAGAGGAATATAGACCCGAGGACAGGGAAGGCATTGACTGTTCAAGAATGGAAGACAGTTAATGAGACGTTTGCTCAAAGACTACCCGAGGCACCGGCGCAGAAGATGATGGACCATAATGGGGATGTCAGTGGCATTGCTAGGCACGAAATTGATGGCTTTGACTTGATACCACAGCCATTGACGGGCATCTCTGAGGCACAGAACCCACAGTGGTGGGAGACATGGGATAATTATATTGATCTGTTTCACGTTGGAGTTGAGCGGGGGGCTTTGGATATAGAACAGTCAATGGATGATTATAACAACATCGGTGAGCTTGGAGGGTTTATGTACACGTAATTAGGGGAAGTAGACCCACCAGATTTGAGAAGGAGAGGGGGGAAAACGAGAGAAATTTGTTTACTGGATGGGATGAAAGACGGAAAACAGATCAGGTACTTTAGATGGAGGAGATACTGAAGTAGCTGACGAGATAGAGTCATAAAGGTGGATTGTTATGCTGATGTAAAGGAAGTCGAGTTAGAGGTCGAGGATTACGGCCAAAGTCAATGCCTTTTTTTTTTATCCCACCACAAGCTTTCACGAGTTGTTATTAAACCAGCAAACAAATCCATTTCTACAGATCAGCTTGAAGCTGAAGGCTGAATTCATTCCTTCCTGTTTCTAAGTCCCACAGCGCATCTCCGGTTCACCGCAAACCACGAACGCCGAGTTACGTGTCGAGATTATAAGGTCTCACTAGCAGAATGATGGATATCAAATTGTGGATGATCAGGCTGTAATTTCGCCACGCATACGAAGTACAACAATAAGATACTCTACAGGAAGAAGTGCCCCTGAGCTTGGCCGGCTACCCATGCACTAGTCCCAATATCTCTTAGCACTGCGGCTTTCGCAGTCTATCAACTGCGAAAGCCGCAGTTCGCATGCCTGCTTTCCCCAACTTAAGCAAGAAGGCATACGAGTAGACATACACAAATGTCGGTCAACAACTTGCCGATTGCTATATTCTCATCCGTGATCATATCAAGATCTACAACTCCTGCGGTAGTTCCCGGGAGGCAGTGCTCATGGATCTGTAAAATGACAATTTTATCATTTGACTGCGGCTACCTGGCTGTTGGGAGAGGACATATATAGATCAAGACTGCGAGATGCTTTCTGGATACTTCATCCTCTCATCCTCTCATCTCACATTCTTTTCATCCCCTTAAAGCTTGCAACGATAGATTTTAGATCTAGCAATCATGAAGGCAGGATTAAGTCTCCTCTCTCTCCTCCCAACCCTCCTCCTTTCTAGCTCATCGCCCCTCTCCTTTGCCCAGGCACAAAATTTAACCTGCAAAGCGACACCTAACGATTCCACCTGGCCCAGTCTCTCTCAATGGGCCTCGCTCAATCAATCCCTCTCAGGCCGCCTATTACACCCCCTTCCCCCAGCATCAGCCTGCCACCCCTCCTTCTCCGACTTCAGCAACGACACCTGCACTTATATTCAGGGTCAGTGGGCCAACTTCACCTTCCACCAGAACAATCCTGTCAGCGTGGCGTGGAACAACATGAACAATGATTCCTGTCTTCCGGATGCATCAGCGCCGTGCAGCGAACTGGGATATCCTGTATATGTGGTTAATGCGTCGTCAGCAAACGATGTCAAGGTCGCGGTGGATTTCGCAAGGGAAAATAATGTGAGGTTGAATGTTAAGGCGTCGGGACATGACTACTTGAGACGGTAAGTTTGGTGGTTCTGAGTTCAGAATCTGGGAAAGTGAGGAACCATATGACTGATTTGAGGAACATCTAGATCCACAGCGCCATATTCCCTCTCAATCTGGACCAGATATATGGTCGGCTACGAATTCCATGACACGTTCCAGCCGCAGGGTTGCAATACCACTATCAACACTCCGGCGGTGACTAGCGAGGCGGGCTCGTATGTCGAAGATATATACTACAATCTGAATCTGCACAACCAGACATGCGTCGATGGAATGGGGAAGGAAATTACCATGGGTGGATATCTGACCGGTGGCGGCCATAGTCCTATTTCGCATATCTACGGATTGGGCGCTGATCAGGTTTATGAGGTTGAAATGGTGACACCGAAAGGAGAAATAGTCACAGCAAACGAATGTCAGAATACAGACCTCTTTTGGGCTGTCCGAGGGGTAGGTACCATATATTTATCAACTTTTGGAAGTAACACTAACATCTTAGGGTGGCGGGGGCACATTTGGCGTCCTGACGAAAATCACCGTTCGCACAATTCCAGTTACCCCAATGGCGATATATGACTTCACTCTCGAAACAGCGCCAAACTCAACGACCTACTGGGAAATTCTGTCCTATTTCCTAGCTCAATACCCCGCCCTATCCGCCGCGAACGTCTCGTCGTATACGTATCTCTTCGCCAATACGACCTCCGACAGTGGAGAAACCGTCGCATCATTCCAGGGCGTCTTCGCGTTACCCGATGCATCTTCGGCGAACGAGTTGGCAGAGATGTGGGCGCCGTTCTGGGCCCATGTTAATGAGACGTATCCTAACCAGACAACGACTAAAGTGATATCGACTCTCTTCCCGAGCCTTTACGCTATGTATGAGGTGTATGCCGATGGTAGCACAGCGGGAGTGGATAAGGTGGTTGGATCATGGCTTTTGCCCGCAGACACTCTGACAAGTAATGAGCATTTCAGTGATGCGCTGATGACTTTTATGGGAGATGCAGGGGCGAGGTTGTATATGGTATCTGGAAAAGGTGTCTGGGATGTGGTGCCAAGAGGCGGTAGCGATGCCGTTAACCCTGCTTGGAGAAATGCGTTAATTCATGCTGGTGAGTTAAGCTTTGGTTGCAAGCGTCTGAAGGTGTCAATATTCTAACCCTGACATTTATATAGTGACTTCCCAAGACTGGACACCACTCAACGAGGCTGAGAAAGCAGAAACAGAGCATAGCATCAACAAGGTCCAAACCGAGGCTTTACGGCAATTGCTTCCTGAGTCCGGAGCTTATGTTAATGAGGTATGGCTTCCAAGTCCCACTCATTCTGTCTGTCTGTGGAGTAATTACTGACGAACTTAGGCATATATCAATGAACCTGATTTTCAGCGAGTCTTCTGGGGAAGTAATTACCACAGGTTGTCTCAGATCAAAAAGGCTGTTGATCCAGATGATGTCTTTTGGTGCCATGTTTGTGTGGGGAGTGAGGGATGGGAGGAGGTTGGAGATTATTTATGTCGGATTTGATAAATTGAGGGGAGGAGAAGAGATTATACTATTCTTGGGCCTGATTTACTGAAATATTTTTTGAGATAAGTATGAGAGGTAAATAGCTGTTGGAGTACCTACTCTAGGTAGCCCAATATCTATGTAAACTCTATGATTACTTACCTCATAGAACACTTGACTGCTTTTCCTTTGTTGCAATCAACCAGACTATGGCGTTAGGCTTATAGATAGAATGCAAGATAGCCTTCGGCCGCTATAGCTATAACATATGTGACAGGTTGAGAACCCTTTGATCACTATACTGACGATTTCGAATACTCCCTGCAACAAGCTTCTCTGACAGCAGTACTTCACATCACAACACTACTAGTACTTTGAGAACTAAGTAAGTCATTTGAATTGTAATTCCTTTTTGCTAAGATATGAAAACTGATCTTGCTTCTCCCTCAACAATAGGTTCTACACCCCGGAAGAGTCATTTGCAATCCAGAGTGATCCAGCTCGTAACAAACTTCCTCTCCAGGAACGGTATGCTTCATCCCTTCCCCGCCTCCTTTGTCCCTTGTCTGTCCCTCATGTAAGAAAAGTGGTATTGGTCGTAGAATGGGCTCATAAATATCATATAAAGAATGATAAAATAATATTGACTTGATCTCTTTCTCAAAGAGAAAAGACC
>QYAN01000128.1:0-35822 GCA_003988815.1 Chlorencoelia australis
AAAATATTAATAATAATTATAGCTATTAATAAGATATATAATATTAATAATATTAATAATATTATTAGTATTATTCGCAAAACTATAATTTCTATTAGCAGTAATAATATAGACTTGGCCAATTATCGTCATTAACGTGCCATTGACGTCAGTAACGTACCATTACCGTCATTCGCACATAAAAAAATTTTCCTGATATACTAAATTATTATAATTAAGCTATTAAAGATTAATAAGGAAATAGCCTTATAAATAATATTTAAGACTATTAATAATATTTTAGGCCTAAAAGAATTAATATCTATATTCCTAATATTTGAAATATACCTAAGAATAATTAAATTAAATATATTTTTTCTTTTAATAATATAATATATTATTATAATTAAAAAGATAATATTAGAAATATAGAAATTATAAGCAGAATAATAAATAATAAATATTCTTAATATAAGAAATAAATTAAATATAAAGTAGATTTATAATCTATTATTAAATTTATTAATATTAATATAGAAAGAAGGCAATACTAGACAAGCTAGCTATTAAGATAGCCTATTTTATCTATTAATAATTAAAAGAGAAACTTATATTATAAAGCTTTTAAATAAACTTATAATCTTTAAATCTATATCTATAAAACTATATTTAATAGAAAATAAAGATAAATATAATAAAGTAATAACTTTTATAGCTCTTATTCTATTAGCTATTATATCTCCTAAAATATTAATAAAAAGAAATAAAGGCTAACTATAGAAATATCTAATATTTATAGCTATTATAGATATTATTATCTATTTATAAAAGGCGCTAAGCTAATTTAAGGCTTTTAAATAAAAGAAAATAGCTAGGTTATTTAAAAAAGATATTTTTAAAGTTATTAAAAATTTACTAGAAGAATTAAGGCTTTTTAAATTATATTTTATAGATAAAATTCAAAATAAAAATATAAATAAAATTTTTAAAAAATTAAAATTAATTATATAAATATATAATAATCTTAAAAAAGATTTTATTTTTATATAATTATTAATAATTTAAAAAATTAGCTAATAATTTATCTTTTATATTATAATAATAAAATTTTTAAATTTATAATTATATTTTCGAAATATTTTATAAGCTTATATATAATTTATTATAATATTTAATTAAGAATTTTATATTTAATCTTTTTTAAAATTTATAAAATAATTAGAAATTAATATAAATTTAATATTAAAAATTATAAAATTTTTATATAAAATATTAGAGATAAGAAATTATTAATTTAAAATCTATTATTCTTATTATATTAACTAATTAAAAATAAGCTAATTAATATATAATTTATATTTATTATAGAATAATAAGCTATTTAATATAATAAAATTATAAATAAATAATATTTTATTTTTAATAGATAAAATATTTATAGATTAAAAAGAGAATAAGCTTAGAAAAGCAAAATTCCTAATTAAAAAATAAGAGATATTTATTATTAAAAAACTAATAAAATTTAATAGAAGACTTATTTAGCTATAAAAAGATAAATTAATTTTATTTATATAATAATAATAATATAAAAATCTTTAAATAATATTATTTAGCTTAGCTATAAATATTAATATAAAAGACATTATAAGAAATAAGCTTATATTAAAGAATTAATATATAATATAATAAGCTAAAAGAGCCTATATAATATTAATTTATTAGCTAAAAATATTATTTAATTTATCTTTTATTATTTAAATAATTAATTTAAATAAGAATAATATAAAATAACTTAATAAATAATTAATATAATAAATAGAAAATTAAGAAAAAGATTTTAAATTTATAAAATTAAATAATAAAATATTATAATTATTAATATTTATAGATATCTTCTTTATAAATAATAAAGATCTTTCTTCTTAAATTAGCTATATTATTATCTTAATAAATAGCTAAAATAAAGTAAATATTATTTATTAAAGCTTAATTAAATATAAGAAAATAACTAGAAATATATTAGCTTTAAAATTATATAAAATAATATATAGCTATAATATTAGAGAATCTATTAAAATTATAATTAAGAAGCTCTTATAAATTATATTATTATTAATCTTAATTACTAACTTAAAATCTCTTTATAATTGCCTTATTAGATTTAATATAATATTAGAGAAATAACTAATAATTAATATAATAATTCTCTATTAAGCTTATAAAAGAAGATAGATAATTAAAATTAAATAAATTAATAAAAAAAATAATCTTATTAATATAATAATAAAAGAAAAGTCTTATAAAATATTAAAATAACTTATTAATATAAATAATATTATTCTAAAAAATATAAGATAAGTTAAATAAAAAAGATAAAAAATATATTTATTATTATTATTATTATTATTATTATTATTATTTTTATTTTTTTTAAAATAGCTTTAATATTAATATTAATAATATTTAGAATATAATATCTAATAAAATATAATAATTAATAGAATTCAATAATTAGAAAATACTTCCTATATATCTAAAAATATAATAAACCCTAGTAAGGGCATATATATCTCTTAAAATACTATAAAGGCATTCTATCCTTCTTAGAATAGAAGGATAACCAGAATCAAAACCATCACAAAGCATCGAGCCACACAATAAGTCGTAACCCGTATACTACGTAGTAGATTCGAAGAATTCGAGCGGTTTATCAGTAAACCGACACTTATATTAAAAAACCAATATATAGCACAGCAAGCCAAAAAAGCCTATATAGTATTAGTTTGCTAGCCAGAGGCATTATTCAACTTATCCTTTATTGCCTAGATAATTAACCTAGATAAAAATAATACCAAATAGCTTAATAAATATCTAATATAATAAATAAAAAACCAAGAAAAAGGTCTTAAATTTATAAAACTAAATAATAAAATACTATAATTATTAGTATTTATAGATGCCTCCTTTATAAATAATAAAGATTTTTCTTCTTAAATTAGTTATATTATTACCTTAATAAATAGCCAAAATAAAGTAAATATTATTTATTAGAATTTAATTAAATATAAAAAAATAACCAGAAGCATATTAGCTTCAAAGCTATATAAAATAGCATATAGCTATAATATTAGAGAATCTATTAAGACTATAATCGAAAAGCTCTTATAGATCACACTACCACTAACCCTAGTTACTAACTCGAAATCCCTCTATAATTGCCTTACTAAACTTGGCACAATACTAGAAAAACAACTAATAATTAATATAATGGCTTTCTGCCAAGCCTATAAAAGAAGGCAGATAACTAAGATTAAATAGATTAATAAAGAAGACAACCCTGCTAATATAATAATAAAAGAAAAGCCTTATAAAATATTAGAATAACTTATTAATACGAATAATATTATTCTAGAAGATATAAAATAAATTGAGCAGAAGAGATAAGAAGCATACTTGCTATTATTACTACTATTATTATTATTATTATTTTTATTTCTTTTAAAATAGCTCTAGTATTAATACTAATAATATTTAGAATATAATATCTAATAGAATATAATGGCCAATAGAATTCAATAGTTAAAAAATGCCTCCTATATATCTAAAAATACAACGAACCCTAGCAAGGGCGTACACATTCCTTAGAGTACTATATAGGCATTTTATCCTTCTTAGAATAGAAGGATAACCAGAATCAAAACCATCACAAAGCATCGAGCCACGCAATAAGTCGTGACCCGTGTGCTACGTGGTAGATTCGAATTGTTCTTGGCTTGATTCAGAGTAATACTCATTGTCTCCGAGAATGTAGTAATTGCCTTCCCCCTTCATATCTCGTGGTATAAGGACCAAATCCGAAAATCATAGTTGTATTCCGTAGAATTATGCTCCATCGGTCTTCTAATTTACTGCGTAATCCAAGCAGAATAGAATTACTTCTCTGCATCACTTTATCCAAACTCGATTATTTTGCTAATAAGCATAAAAGCACATATGCTGCTAATATTACGAATTGTTATAGAAGGAAAAGAATATGAAAGCTTAAAAGTATAAGGGTAAAAGTAAATTAGCATAGACTCTTAGAAATATAGAAAAATTATAAGATAATTAAATTAGCTTTTTTACCTCTGTTCTCTCCTCGCTCAATATAGTTCCTTAAAAGTATTCCTGAATTAACGACTGCATCAGACAGAACGTGTACTAGTCTGATTCTGAAGTAGCTGTACCTAAATCATTCTCCCCTACTCTCTGTACTCCACTCTTCCAAAATGGACGAAGTGTCATATCAGCTAGAGATTGAACTTTGATAATTCAACCAACCTTTCATATTCATAACACGCCATATGTCTTTCTTCCACAACTTTCCAACAATTCTAAGCCTTACCTTGAAGTAAAAATCTTAGCTTGATGCGTTGCCATTGTCGTTGTCATCTCTTAGACTTCCATCGTTTTAATCCCCCGCCTAAATTTTCTTCACCAGAAGTAACATCCGAAAAAATGCCAGAAAAAAAGGCAAAAAATCAAACTATTATCTAAAAGGAATAGAACAAAACAGCAAAAAACTCAGAGCTCCGAAGAGCCCTTAGAAAAACCCCCGGTGGGATTTTTTGAAGCCGCGATGGTGTTGCCAAGACTTTACTCCTCCTCGGCCGAAACACAGTTTGATCCAAAGCCCCTAAGCCAAGGGCCCGCCTTCTGTGTTTGGTGAAGGGAGTTTGCTTATTTTGAAATATACCTTACTGTTAGGTTTCGGCATTGGCGCGTTAGTTTTCCGCATCCCAACGTGAATTCTCTATAAAACCTATCGATTCAACAATCATGGATTTAGCTACCTTGCGTCCGTACTACTCTCTCTCTCATTTCTCATCCGTTACTTCGCATTTTATCACAAAAGAGAGCTATCTGCATTATAAATTCGTTTTATTAAATTAACTAAAATTGATATAGTTCTGCCATGTAGCTGCGACCTCAACCAATTTTCTATTTGAAAACTAGATAAAGGCACGAGATTTGCCATACCTAGCTAACTATACAAAGATACACCTCTTGAGTGCCAGCTTATGATGCATCACTGCTATACTTTCCTGCATATCTATACGCGAACCTGACCGGCGGACCACCGCGCGGCGAAGTACAGGCCAGCTCACTCGCATCTAGTTCCTGGATTCTTCGCCCTTCATACTCAAGTATTGTGCTAGATAGTATTATTGCTATTGTAGGTCCAGATGCGCATGGTGAAAAACGGTTGTTGAATTATGCTTTTCCACCGAATTTCGAAACCGGGCGGATACCGAATACTACTAGCATTTGAGAGCCACGGCTGATATTACCCACCAGGAGTCTTGATTCAATGTTTATAAATGAATTTCTATCTGCAATACAGTATGCTTTCAAGGCTTACAAGATTGAGTTCTAGTCTGAGGGTAACGTGATAACTCGAAAGGAGAGAAGATGTTATTGCCTGGTCCGACTGCCCCTGGAAATAACCCGAACTATTTTCTCCTCTGAAACTGCAACCAGAAGGCATTCACATCATTCACATCATTCGCATTATTTGAGACCTCGAGAAATAATATATTCGATGACAATAGCCACAAGTTATCTTATCGTTCGAGTCTACTACAAGCAACCATTCAAATCACGTAAAATATTTGAGACATCGAGAGATAACATATTTCATTGACAATGACTACGAGTTATCTTATTGTCTGAACCTACTACCAGGAGCCTTTAGAAGTACCTACAATACATGAATCACTGAAAAGGATTCACTTTAAATTACAATCAGACATAATTCTGTTTTTGTCTGAACCTGTCATTAGAAGCTTGTCAAATCACCCATGATACTTGGGACATTGAGTATGCATATTTGATATTTTACATTTCAATGTCTCATATTTTCAAAGTGATTTAGATTGCTTCTGAAAGTGTCTCGGGTAAATAGAATAAGGAGCATGTACTGTCATTAACCCGGGAACCAGTTACCTCAGAATAAAATAGTTAGAAAAGTCCCCCTTTTGACCTCTAGTAAATCCTTAAAGAATGAACGGAGTGCAGTCTCCTACAATAATAATATGGTTTACAGACTGCTAGGTAGTCTATTCCGCATCATTTATTGTCTTTCTCATGGAAACTTACAATGAAGATTAATTTCCAATGGACGATTTGAACAAAAGGATAGGTTGGGTTCTGTTGTGACCATGGAATAGACATTTCAACATGAGAAAGTTACAATAAGAATGATTAACTAAGGGAAACCTATGAAGGAGACTTATGTATAGGGATAAACAGACCACCTCGCTAATCTAGCGAGAACCCCTTTTTTGAATCTAATCACTTCTTTGGAATACGAGGTACAATTCTTATCCATACTCATGGCAAAGATGTTTATTCTAGAAATAAAACTAGTTTAACTTCCAGACAGGAAAAGTCCTCCTACTTCACAAACCAGCCTCCTTTATTCAAATACAGAAAGCAAGAAAGTAACAATCAAGTGGGCTGTAAAACGAATAGCTTGTCTAAACATCTAGGACACTTGTTCCTGTCATAAAAAACTAGTTTTCAAAAGTACTTTCATTTATTTGGGTCTATTTCGCTTGTTGAAAGACTGTATTAATCTCCGTACAGCCTGCTAAACTCTCTTAGTATCCTGAAAATAAGAGCTTCTTACCTTAGCTGTTGATCCTGTGGATCTACTTCTACTCTGGTGTGAATCTACTCACTTTATTACGGGAATCGCATCTTCGGTCTCTACGCCTACCCACGATATGTGCCCACAAAATGAGGTTATTCAGTAATATTTTTCTTTCTCTTTCTTTTTTTCTTTGCTCATCGACCAAGCAATTCAATTGAAAAATACCTGCGCATCAAAACGCAATCAAAGCTATTGACCAAGCATTCCAATTGTGAAAAAAACACCTTCCCAACATTACCCATCAAAATGCCTAGGACCAAAAACTGCACGAAGGGGGGTGCGCCCAAAGTAAAGCCCCTCTCATCAAATTTCCATCAATTCAAGTCACGTATGCTAACATGGACATCATAGAGCCTCTTCAGAAGACCGACAGATATGAAAAAAATTAAGAACAGATATCGCAAGCAGTTCCCAAGTCCGTTCCAAGTGCCAAAGGGGTTGAAGGAGGACGTCTCGGCAATCATTGCAATGCCGGTCAAGCGCATCCTCGAATACGAGGATGGCAAGACCAGTTTTTGCGGGAAAAACGGGAAGGGAGGGAAGGCGGGTGGAGTTCATGCGGGTCTTGTAAAGGCCCACCTGTACCAGGAGAGGGGCGAGGAGGCGGGGACCAAATGCAGCTCATGTGCAGGTCATGGTGGTCCTTTTAATGCCTGCGTATTGATGCAGGACGGCGACAAAAAGCACTGTGTTAATTGCTATTTTGCCGGAAATGGCAGCGGCGCTACCTGTTCGTTCCGCAGTAAGTTTCGTCTTTGGGGGATAGGTGCTGAGTAGACTATGTGCTAATGAGATTCGATAGGAGAGTAGATGAGTTGTATTGGCGGGTGGGAGGAGGGAAGATATGAAGGGGGGGGAGGATATGATATATGCGTTGCTGGTGTATGAAGGCATCCTAAATATGTGTGCAGACTCCAAAAAATGCAGATGGGAAGGAGTCATTTGTGTGTAGACTCGATAGTTCTTTTGAACGGAACATTTTGCAGACATTCATGATATTCCTTTGACACCCTTGTGGCTATCAGAGCAAAAGTATTAACCGTTACTCACTAAATACCTTGAAGTTGAAAGGTTCTTGGATATGAATGATTTGTAGACTTTAAGCTTTTAAACCCCCGGTGGCAATAAAGGTATAATACAGAATAATTCTTATGAATATACATCATATCCTTTCATAACTTTTTTTCTTGCTCCTATGAAAATGGCAACTTTTCTAGTATTTGGCACGATTCCTTCATTGGCTCCATCCGCTCCACGAACCATTTCCAGCTTCTCAACGTAAACCCCAGACCCCCAAAATCTCCTCGACTCCCCAATTAATGCCAATAAGTCGAACAGCGAATGACAAGCAAGCACCGCAGCTAAAGCACAAAACCAAATTGCAGCCAACAATCTTACTATCCCTTGCAACTTTTTCTCTCGGGAGAGGAAACCCAACGGATGAGAGCCTGCAGGGGAGCGAATGTCCAGACTAGATCGGCGAGACCCCATAAGAATCTATAACTGTCTTTAGATGGTGTGGATTGAGGGTGAGATTTGGGAGATTGAGAGGGTGGGAGTACAGAAGAGGTTTCAGCGTCGGAGTCGGAGTCGGGATCTTCGAGATTGAGAGCTACGATTGGAGGGATAATTATAGTATGTGTGAACTTGTGGTTGAAGAGGGAGAATGTAAACCACATTGCGAGAAGTGTGAGGAGGAGATAGTTGGGGAAATATATAGATGCTTTGGGAAGGAGGGTGTTTGGATTGAAAATCTTGAAATGGAAATTTTGCTTGTCCCGGATGTTTGAAAATACCGATTCGACCGGCTAACACAACTGTATATGAATGTAATATTAAAATAAAATACCAAAGGTTATGCTTCTGTGCAAGGCTTTTGTAGTTCTTCCGGATACTTCGGAATGTACATTCTACGCCATATGACAACCTAACTCGCATATGATGAAGGTATAAACACACATAGAGCCATAGAAAGCAAGCCGCACATTCCCGTAGATTCGAAAATAGAGCATGATCACCTCATCTGATTAGTTACGTCCAGACAGTTCCATGTCGCGCTTTTTCGGTCTTTTCGTTCTTTCCGAGGCTCAGCATGCGTAGGATGACTCCAACATCATCGGCTTGCCACTTTACTAATACAATATTATATTATTAAAAAAAAAGAAGACATTGCAATGTAGACAAAGTGAGCGATAATTGAGGTTCTCTCTATTTGAACACCGCAACCCTAATTGTAGTTGAATCCTTGATTATGAGTTCTCAGCCTGAAAATAAAGCAGATGTGGGAATCAGGCCAAGTCCTCGTGACTTGGCTCAGGAGCTAGAAGGGTTAGGTCGAATAGGGGCAAAGAAGGCAAAGGAGCTTTGACTAAAGTTACAGGCAAATCTCGGCAACTCTAGACTCCTACGTACTTTAATCCATTCCCCAAGCAGATTAGACACCTGACATGAACCAAGTATTGAAAATGGATCGTTCTCGAGTGAGTTTGATTTCCAGTGACGTAGCACGTAGGGTAAATGGGGCTTGAAAGAGAGGTGAGCAAGGAAAATCGATAATCTGGAGACAATCCCTGAGTAGATCAAGCCAGATGTGGAATGAAAGAGCTGGATTGGGAGTTACTCAGATGTACGCCCCTTTTATTTTGTGCGTATATATGTAATACAATGTATATACATTATATTACGGAGATATCCTGAGGCTTTAAAGGCTGAATTTTGCGTGGTGGGGCACTTGACGACGTCATCAAAAGCTTTGGCCATTTAAGGCAGGAATCGTCATTCATATCAACTACAGGAGCCTTGAAGCGAGCCAGGAAAGTCGATCAACAAAAACAACCTCGTTTCTTGACTCCTCCTCCTACTCCTCCTACACTTACATCTGCGCCTTTGCAAATTCTATCTTCGAACTATCAACGCCACGCCATTCCATACAACCCCATCACACGATACTGAATCCGTTGGGCAATTAACAAACACTGTCGCAATGCATCGCACATATTCCATGAGACAGTCTCGGGCTCCAACTGTAAGAAAGCTCTACAATAGCATCGTGCACTGCGAGGACTCGATACTAACCATTCTCTCTCAGGCCTCCCAGCTCCAGAACCCTCCTCCACCACCTTCATCTACAAAATCTGGAAGGATCTTCGGAAAGGGCGGATTTGGTTAGTCCTTGTTTGCTATGACATCTATGAAGTTCTCGCATATAACGAGGGAGGGTGGGAGATACTCGAGAGGGCATGCGAGCAAAAGATACCAATCAGCCCCTTTTAGCCATATAGTCGTATGACGCTTAGTCGCATGTTATTGGTGCGCGGGCACCTACAAGACCCTGAGCTTCTCCACCTTCATCCCTCACAATGTCATTCCAGCGGCCATGATGATTACATTCTTCGACGTCTATAGTTGGTGTATGCTAATGTGCTTTGAATTAGGCCATGCTCTCCGTCGCCAGACTGCCGGCCAATTTGGCCCAGATCTTGCCAAGAAGCTATCCCAGCTTGTGAAGATGGAGAAGAATGTGATGCGAAGCATGGAACTCGTTGGCCGTGAGCGTATGGAAGTCGCTGTATGTTGCCCAATCTCGCACATTCAAATAGCCCACTGACAAGATACAGCAACAACTCTCCATCTGGGGTGAGGCATGTGATGATGACGTCTCCGACGTCACTGACAAACTTGGTGTCTTGCTCTACGAGATTGGTGAGCTCGAGGACCAATATGTCGATCGTTACGACCAATACCGTGTTACCATCAAGAGTATCCGAAATATCGAGGCTTCCGTTCAACCCAGCAGAGACCGTACGTCGCATATTCTGTGCTGAAAGGCTATACTAACGCAATGCAGGCAAGCAAAAGATCACCGACCAAATTGCTCAACTCAAGTACAAGGACCCAAACTCCCCAAGGATCGTCGTTCTCGAGCAGGAGCTTGTCCGTGCTGAGGCTGAATCCCTCGTTGCTGAGGCCCAGCTCTCCAACATCACCCGTGAGAAGCTCAAGGCTGCCTACACTTACCAATTCGATGCTCTTCGTGAACATTGTGAGAAGCTTGCAATCATCGCCGGTTACGGAAAACACTTATTAGAGCTTGTTGATGACAGCCCGGTCACTCCTGGTGAGACTCGTGCTGCTTATGACGGATATGAGGCAAGCAAAGCCATCATCCAAGACTGTGAGGATGCTCTAACCAACTGGGTCACTGCCAACGCTGCGGTTTCATCCAAACTATCTGTTCGCGCACGCACTCTTTCTCAGCGCAGACGCAATAACATTCAACGCAACTCTGAAGGTCATGATCTGACTGGTCAAGATGCTCCCTTGAACGACCGCGAATCCGGCTTGTGGGTTCCAGCCAGCGCTCACCGCGGCGATGAGTACGATGATGAAGAAGCTGAAGAAGAGGCCAGAGCACCTTCCGTCACTGAGAGTGCTACCAACGGCGAATCTCGAGGCCGCCAAGAAACCGTCATCGCTTCCTAAAGAGATGCACTGATCTGACCCAATTACCGACAGAAGAATAAGTCCGGCGGCTAGCAAGGTGTGAAAGGATCGGAGAGTTAGGCAACGTAATACGAAACTGGTGGAGGATATTCCCAAATCTCTTTTGCCCATTACAGTTGTTTGTGCTGCAAGAGATCAATTCTTTTTTATTCACGAACACACGAAGATTATGTATTTGTGGAGGTAATGGTAATTTCAAAACTATTGGTGGTCATCTTGAGGATGGAATGGATGGTAGGAAGGGTGCATTTTTCATTTTGTACTTCTAGCTACAATAAAAGGTTTTATTAAATATCACCTCGTGCTTTATGACGAAGTTCGCATTTACAGTGAGGATAGGACATTTTATATCTTGTGCTATGTAAATCATAGTAAATTGAATTGGTATGAATAGACATTGATGTCTGGGTATCTTCTCTCAACTCCTCAAACCCATCATCCTTCCTAATAATAGCTAGCCACCACTGGTAGACCTTATGGCCTTCTAATTGAGACATCGTCTACTCGAGTCTCCATCACCTTCTCATCTTACGAGTATAACTACTCTTCCCCTAACCCAATATACCTTAGCAATCCCAGTTTGAGAAGCCTCTCATATAATTCCCTTTCCTCCTCCTTTTCTGCCTCCTACACATTCAAACCGTCCCTCTTATCTCTCTTCCGTGTCCCCCCTCCCCTCTCCCCCTAATAGCCCCAAATCCTGTCTTTCCTTTTCCTTCTCGCGGCCTCGAATCTGACTAACAAACTCCTCGACTTCAATCTTCCGGATGAATTCTCCTGGCACGACGACAAGACCCAAGTATCTCGATGATAAATCCAGTACTATAGGTCCCCGACTTTTACCCTTTTCTTGTGCTGGTGGTGGGGGCAGACGGTATTCGAAGGTTTGGGCGAGGATTATATTCTGGTCCTGGGGGTTTTGTTAGGAGAGGAGAGGAAGGGGAGGGGATGGAGGAGATATGGAGGTGGGGGGAGGAAGGAAGAGGAAGACATACAGAATCAGTACATTTGAATTGGCCCAGAAACATACGGGTATCTGTTGTGGTTACGCGCAGGGTTTTGGGGATGAGGGAGGATAGGTAGGAGGTTGCTAGTTGGTTTGGGGTTGGGGTTGGGGGGTTCATTGTTCGTTTTTGTTTTTGGTGAATGGGAGATTGGGGTTTGAGGAGAAGTGAAGGTGCAAAGCGAAGAGAAGGAAACTTTGAAGATATTCGGCGATAAGAGATAAGAAGCACGTGAGAGGGCGAGTTCAATGCGTCATTCGGTGTTCGCGATTATTGAGGAAGATGGGGATAGGCAACCATAATGTTGAATTGACGACCAGAAAGTTGTTGATTTGTTCGAACATTTCCAGAATTGATGGTAATGAAGAGATGAAAAGTCAGGATGTGCGAGGATTCTGATTTAAAGAATCATCTATAGGCGCTGAGGCTTCTCCTTTCTCAACACTACCACCGACACGAATCCTACGCACAATAACCACAAACACATCTGCAAATCTAGCAACCCCTTAGAATGGGTGTCACCGGACTTTGGACTATCCTCCAGCCCTGCGCCCGCCCCACTCCCCTCCCAACGCTCAATCGCAAACGCCTCGCAGTTGATGCCTCTATCTGGATCTACCAATTCCTCAAAGCGGTCCGCGACAAAGAAGGCAACGCCCTGCGAAATTCTCACGTTGTCGGATTCTTCCGACGTATCTGCAAACTCCTCTTCTTCGGAATCAAACCCGTATTTGTCTTTGATGGCGGGGCGCCGATTCTAAAACGCCAAACGGTGGCGGGAAGGAAGAGGAGAAGAGAGGGTAGGAGGGAAGATGCTATTAGGACGGCGGGCAGATTGTTGGGTGTGCAGATGAAGAGGAGGGCGGAGGAGGAGGCCGAGAAAAGGAAGAGGGAGAGGGAGGAGGGGAGGGTGAATATAAGTAGACAGATGGAAGAGGAGGAACCGTTACCAGAAGATCTAGTGTATGTCGATGAAAATGGCATGTCAGCACAACAACGCGCATCTGCTCGCAAATTCACGAAAAAGGACGCATATCATCTCCCGGAATTACAAGATGGCATTGAAGGCATGGGTAAACCGAATGATCCAAGAATTATGTCTGCAGAGGAATTGGAGGAGTATGCGAGACAGTTTCATAATGGCGAGGACGTGAATTTATATGATTTCAGCAAGATTGATTTTAATGGGGAATTCTTTATGAGTTTGCCACCCGGGGATAGGTATAATATATTGAATGCGGCAAGGCTGAGGAGTCGATTGAGGATGGGATTGAGTAAGGAGCAGTTGGAGGAGATGTTTCCTGATAGAATGGCATTTAGTAGGTTTCAGATTGAGAGGGTGAGGGAGAGGAATGAGTTGACTCAGAGATTGATGAATTTGAATGGCATGAATGCGGAGGGGGGTTTGTTGAGTGGTGGGGGCAGGATTGCCGGGGAGAGGGGGAGAGAGTATGTTTTGGTGAAGAATGATGGGGTGGAAGGGGGTTGGGCATTAGGGGTTGTGAGTATAGATAAGGTGGTGGGAGAGAGGAATAAACCTATCGATGTGGATGCATTACATCAGAAGGTTAAGCCCAGTTCAGATGACGAGTCCGAGGAAGAATTTGAAGATGTTCCTGTCGAGGGTCTGAATCGATTGCCGAAACAGAAGGATACGAGACATAATATGACATATGATGATTTCCAGGCAAGAGAAATCGCGACTCAGAGGAGGCAGTTGTATGAGTCAAGGAATGAGGAAAGTTCACGGCAAAGGATGCAGTCCGAAGTACTGGACTCTCTGTTCGTGGATGATGAAATGCCTGGACCAAGCAATCGGAATATAGATTATGATGATTATGAAGAAGACGAAGATTTAAATCTAGCAATCGCTATGTCTCTTCAACAAGACCGCACTTCAGATCCCGAAACCGATGAAGAACATCTCAACCGAGCCATCGCCCTCTCCCTCCAAAAGAATCACAACCAAGATTCTGACCCTGAATTTGAGGAAGAGTTCGAAGATATCTCTATGCCAGCATACGAGCAACGAGCTGTCGCCGACCCAAAACCTCTTGTTAACGCCAGTGGCAGAATGGTAGCTCATATCGTCAATAATCGAGCTAGTGCTGCTGTCCCAAAACCAAAACCAAGAGCTGCGAGTATCGATAATGATAGTGATAGCGATGTAGATCTGCAAGCTGCTCTTGCGAAGGCTAGGAAACAGAAAGCTCCAGAGAGGAGAAAGGAACCAGTTCTAGCCGTGGAGAATAGGAAGAATCCTTTTGATGGACCGCTGCCTTTTGAGAAATTGGATTTAAGGAGCTCGATTTTTGGGAAGAAGGCAGTTGAGAAGCCGGCTCAGCTAGAGAATGAGGTTGGGGATGGAGAAGAAGATGATAAAATGGCAGGGGGCTTCGAAAATACACTGGAGCAAGAGAAATTGAAACCGCTTCCTCCCTGGTTAGCAGCTTCTAGAGATATCAGATCAGAAGTACAAGAGCAGAGAAAGATTGATCAGGAGATAAATGCGGAAGATAAGGAGAGGGCATTGGAAGAAGAAAGGATTTGGCAAAGGGATCATGGGGTCATTGAAGTTGATTCCTCCGATAATGATAGTGATGTGGAGATTTTGGAGGAGCCGCCGCCGAAGAAAGCTAGGTTAGACAAGAGGAACGAAAAGATGGGGGATTTGGTTGAGAATGTTAGGGCTGAACCGCCTATAGTGGATGTATCAATGGATAGACAGCCAACACCGGTGCTTGAGCCTCGAAGAAGCCCAGATCGACAGGACTCTGGCGAGGAGATTGAGTGGTCGGAGAGTGATTATGGAGATGATGTTACCAACTCGAGGAAGACTGTGGATGCCGCTCGTCCTGTTGGCGGTCAAGTTGTCCCTGCACCTTCGGGATCAAAGTTACCATCTCCTGTTGAAGATGTCGATGCCCTAAATGGCTACAATGATGGACTTAGAAAAAGCCCTTCGCCACAATTCGCGGATATCAACATACCGGATCCCACTACTACCTTCCCCTCCGAGCCACCCCCTGCTACTCCATTTTTGCCTGTTGAGGATTCTTATGATCGTCAACCGGAGGAATATGTCGACTACGGCGACTTCAGTGATCCCGAAGACGAGGACCTCATGGCTCAACTCGCAATCGAAGCAGAAGAACATGCTCGATTCGCCAGTACCTTGAACAACAAATCTGCTCGCGAAAACCAAGAATCATACGAAAAAGAACTAAAAGCTCTCCGAAACCAACAGAAGAAAGATCGACGGGATGCGGACGAAGTCTCCCATATCATGATCACCGAATGCCAAGCCCTCCTCCGCTTCTTCGGCCTTCCCTACATCACCGCACCCATGGAAGCCGAAGCCCAATGCGCCGAACTAGTGCATCTCGGTCTCGTCGACGGAATCGTAACTGACGATTCCGATATCTTCCTTTTCGGCGGCACAAGAGTCTACAAAAACATGTTCAACAGTAATAGGTTCGTCGAATGCTATCTCTCCTCCGACATTGAAAAAGAACTATCTCTCAACCGCGGCTCTCTAATCTCCATCGCCCACTTGTTAGGGTCAGATTACACAGAAGGTCTTCCCGGAATCGGACCAGTCGCAGCCGTCGAAATTCTCTCTGAATTTCCCTCCCCCTCAACAGGACTCCAAGAATTCACCGAGTGGTGGAAAAACAACCAACTTCAGGCTTCCTCGAAATCCACCCCTCAATCATCTATTTTCCGAAAGAAATTCATTCGTTCCCAAGCCACTAAACTCTTCTTACCCACCACTTTCCCAAGCTCAGCTGTCACGGAAGCATATCTTAAACCTGAAGTCGACAGTACGCCGGAACCCTTCCAATGGGGAGTTCCTGATCTTGATGCACTAAGGGAATTCTTAATGGCTACAATTGGATGGTCTCAAGAGAGAACAGATGAAGTTCTTGTCCCCGTGATTAGGGATATGAATCGACGAGAAGCAGAAGGAACACAAAGTAATATTACAAGGTATTTTGAGGGAGCTGTTGGTGTTGGTGCCGTGGGGAATAGGGAGAGGGGAAAGGGGAAGGAGAGTGGGAGTAAGAGGATGAGAGAGGCGGTGGGGAAGTTGAAGGCTAAGAAGGCTGGAGGTGGATTGGGGGTGGGCATTGATGGGATGGGTACGTTTGCTGACCAAGCGGCGGAGTGGGCCAGGAGGAATGATTTGAGTTGGACGGAGAGGGAGAAGGAGAAGGTGGAGAAGAAGAGGGGTGTGAGGGGAAAGGGGAAGGGCAAAGGGAAAAAGGCTGCGGTTAATGTTAATGCTTGTGATGAACCTGAAGTCCAATTAGAAGACCAGGCTGCTGCTGGTGCTGTAGTTGATGTTACGGATGGATACGCAGAAGCAGAAGCTGATGATGAAATTGCTACTGGTGATACTGAAGAAGAGGAAGAAGAGGAAGAAGAAGAATACACGGAGTCAAATCCTAAAGTAAAGGGTACAAAGGGAAAGGGGAAAGGAAAGCGGGATGGGAATGGGAATGGTAAAGGAACTACGCCGAAGGCGAAAGGGAAAAGGACAACATGATGGGAATGGTTATTACTAGCATTTAACATATGGAATAGGGGGGGGGGGAATATGATGTAGGCTATAATGCTTAAAATTTCCCTTATTTCTACTCAAATATTGTGAGGCGGCTAGAAGTCGTGATGTCACGCTACCCCTTACAGGGGTAGCTACAAGGGCATGGCACCTGCTCCGTAGCTATAAAGGAGGGGCTTACCCCTCCTTCATCAGGCACCTAGATATCATTTTTACACACCATCCATTGATTCTCTATTCTCTTGATTTGCAGGCTTCTTTCTTGTGCTCACGCGACCTGAGGTCACGCGCTCTACCACGACCTCGTACACATTCACAATATAACCTAAAAATTATATTAATGGCCTATATCTCTTGAATTCTTTATCTGAATGACTTATACTAATCAGTTATAAGTTAGCTGATAAGCCCACTGACCTATTGCCCACTGTGCCTAAGGTTTTGAGTCTGACGGTTGTAATATAACTTGGTTATTGATTCAAGAGATTAAGCTAAGGAGAAGAGAAGTGTGGCGACCCAGCTCTTCTGAGGCTGGTCACCTGATTACATGATACAGCTGTGCTTTCCGCTCCTCTCTCCCAAGTCCTCCCGCAACTATGGCTTCCTCAACCGCACTTTTCTTACCAGTCGCGTCGCTCCAAATTTCCATAAATGTCTTACTACTAGCCATTTCACTAACACCCAACAAGTCCTGCTGGGGTGGAGAACGAACAAGAAGGTCGACGAAGAGCCACATGTCTGTTAGAACAACCATCGGATGTAATGCTTCATTACGACCCGGTTTGCGCATCACATAGACATCCGATCCAGGCTCCTATCATCCACTAGCCACATTCATCTTCACAACAACAAAAACTCGCTGACCTTCACAGCCCCCATCAACCTTCGTAGGACTTAGAAGAATCAAATATTATTGAACCAGACTTGTTATTTCCTTTTACCTTGCATATGCAAAACACCGGTGATACCGACAGTTAGGTTTACCAAGGGGTCAAGCTGGGAAGAGGCAGGAGGGGGAAGATTTGCGTGGACAATTGACTGGGACAGGACAAATACACTAGAAGCCAATGGTTGTTGCACATATATTTAATGTGTTACGCAGGTTTGTAGACCCACAAAAATAATATTGTCTATCTAACGTCTGTTAGATCTATGTACAACAGTATGACTATCCCTTCGTGCCTCGTGTTGATCCATTGCAAGTCCCCGACAGTTATCACATGTTCTAGTTCTGTTATCAGTTACCTTTCTAGGTCTATGATTCGGTTTTCCCTCTTTTGGGCATGGTTCTAAGGATGTGCCCAAGTATACTCCGCATCCACAGACGAGTTCTCTCTCTTTACACATAATGGTAGGCTATGTGGGGTATAATTATTATGTGATATATATAAGTTGTATTGGTTATATGGGCTTGTTCTATATTTCGGAGAGTGGATAAAAATGAGATATGGGCTGTTCTATATTTTAGATGATGAATAAAAATGAGGGAGGGAGAGAATATAGCTAGGCTTTTATAAGAGTTTGGGCAAGCTCTAGAGCGCGGAATAGGTTTGGATAATGGATAGTTGGCAGATATCCAACTTTCGGGTTATACCCACCGATTCAACCCATTGGGTTAGATTAATTACTGGGTTAGGTTTCTTAGATAGGATTAGACTTCTTATTTGGATATATCCACTAGGTCAAATTACTATCTGGATTGGATAGATTAGATTTAAAATGGATCTGCGCATAAATTATTACTCATCACAGCTAATTAATATTATATTAACATATAGCCTAGTATAAAATTTCAACCTAATTTCGACCTAATCTACTTAATCCAACCTACTAGATCTAACCCAAAAAATAACCCAATATAAGAAATCCAACCCATTAACCCAACCCAGTGGGTCGAATAGGTGATTTGGATTGGATACGAAATAGATAATACGGTCCAAACACTACTCATTTTGCGTCCTAGTAAGTAAAAATGTGGCTCTGTCTAGAGAAAAGCGATAAACGAAGGGTAAGCGAGCCTCCATAAATTAGATTTATTAAGCTCGTTAAGGAGGAGAGGGTCTAGGCTTGAAGGAACGAGATTTGAAGAACAATAGAGCTAAAACTAACATACTTAAGCAATCTCTTTTTCCAAAACCTCTGCTGCAGAATCCACAATGCTCTTTCCTCTTTTCAACTCAATAGCTTTAGCATGTTCTCCTGTGGAACGATCGCTGACCTTCGATAAAGAAGGAAAAGCTGCGAAAAACGGTTCCCAGAAATCAATCACGAAGAAAATCACATGTGCGCAGCTGAAAGCGGAGATGAGAGTCGGGGGGTCATCGATGTTTGCTTTGATAACCTGAATTCCTTTGTCTCGGAGAGTGTTTGCGGAGGAGGAAGTTGCTAATTGTGTAATTTCCCAGATATTCCAGCCTAGGTCAAGAAATTTAGATATAATAAAATCGCCTTAGATTTTGGTTACTTTAAGGATGATGATTATTTTGGGCACTAGGGGAAATTTTTGATTGAGAATAACAAAAGAGAAAAAGAGAAGTATTTTTAAAGGCTTAAAAAGAATAAAATAAAATATTTTTTACTTAGTAAAATAGGCTAAAATAACTTAAAAGCCTATTTAGTAATTAATTGTCGGTTTACTTATAAACCGGGTCGAATCTTCCACGTAGCACACGGGTCACTTCTATTTACGTGGCACGATGCTTTGGTGGATATGATTCTTGGTTGTCCTCCTATTCTAAAGGAGGGTAGAATGCCTATATAGTAGTCTAAAGAATGTGCAAGACCCTTTTTAGGATCTATTGCATTCTCAGATATATAGGCATTCTCTAACTACTGAATCCTATTGACTATTACATTCTATTGGATATTGCATTCCAGGCATTATTGGTACCAACATTAATATTGCAATTAATATAATTATTAATTAGAAAATATAATATATTATCTACTAATTAAAAAAAGTTAAAAAATAGTATAGCTTAACTTATATAGTTTAGTACCTAAATTAACGACTATTCGCTTTTTAAATAAAAGCTCAAAGGAAGGGGATGTAAAAATTATGAGCCGGACTAATAGTCGGCCTTGCTTGGTGGCCGACTTTATCGCGTCTGCTTAAAGTCGGTAAAAGCAAATGCACCCGTTCAAACGCAGGTGGCATTTTTTTGGTGGTAATACTGTTACTGCTGCTTTGAAGGATCTTAAAAGGACGGTAAATTGGTTTGTAAAGAAGGTTGGAGATAATTTTGTAGGGCTGGTAGTAGAAGTTTGGGTTGCGGATTTTGAGAAGCTAGTGGTGGTTGCTAATTTTGCTGAGGTTATTGTGACGGTTGACCAGCCTGTTGTTGCAGCGGTTAACGAAATTGCTGCTATAATGGCTGACTTGCTATTGCTATAGTTATTATAGTTAATATAGCTCTGTAGTTGGCGCAGTTGTTAATATGTAGATGTGGCATGTAGATGTGGCATGTTAAGATTAATCGAATTTACTGGCCAAACTAGTGAAGATTGAAAGCGAATTTTTAATCCTTAAAGCAATTATAGCGAGGGGCGTGGTTAACTCGCCATTGCTGCAATTTCTATAGTTGATATAGTTCTGTAGTTAGCGCAATTGTTACATAGATGTTGCATATTAAAACTAATTGAATTTGCTGAGGAAACGGCGAAGATTGAAAGCAAATTTTAATGTACGTATATGTAGCTTATTCTGTGTAGTGGACACAAATTTAGAAATTAATTGAATTTGTGGAGGAAGCAGCGAAGATTGAAAAGCGAATCTCTAACCCTTAAAGTAGTATCTATAATAGGAGGCTTATAAGCGTTTACTGTAAATCCATTTCTCTAGCATAATATTACAGTAGGAGGCTTATAAGCGTCTACTATAATATTATCCCTTCGGAAGATTGATTACCTTTCCAATTTATAGTTATTCAACCACTAACCAATATTAATACAACCGGATAAAAATAGCTAGTACTAGTAAAAGAACGGCACAGATACTGCTGGGTTCTGTGATATGCTTATGATTATTCTTGTTCATTCTACCTAAGGTGAGGAGAAGCTATTTACATCTCTGATTTGGTGTTGCTTAGCATTACACAAAGCTGAGCTAATCATGTAGCATAAGATCTGCTCGTTAAATATAGCGTGCCAATTCCGATGCTTTTTTCTCTCACACGGAGAGATTTAACCACACTTGCACAGTTCTATCATAGATTAATACGCGTAGGACTGCTGCATGAATCTGATTTGGGATGGCACAGTACACTCCTTCTACCGGCCCAGTCCTAATTGTAGGTGCTGGTATCGCTGGACTTACCCTTGCCCAAGGACTCCGTCTCCGATCTATTCCATTTCGCATTTTCGAACGACACTCTCAGTCCTACACCTCTCAGGGACACCGCTTCCACATCTCCCCTGACGGCGTGACAGCCCTCAACAGCATCCTCTTGCCCCAATGCAAAGACCTATTCAAACGTACAGCGGCCGAGGCAGGACGCTTCCAACCGCGATATGTGGACGCCAAGGAGTTCGAATTTGAGAAGCCAACGCCGGCCTCAAATTCGCAGAGTATCCCCATAGACCGGACATGGCTGCGACGGCTGATGATGCTAGGGATAGAAGACGCGATTGAGTACGACAAGGACTTTGTTTCTTACGAAGCTATGAGCAATGATGCTCACATCTTTTTTGCCGATGGCTCTTTAGCACAGGGTCGGTTACTTGTAGGTGCTGATGGGATTAAGAGCCGTGTTCGGAGACAGATGCAGCCAGATCGCAGACTTCTTGATCTAGAGCGCTGGATCATGTGGGGCAGGACGCTGCTGACGGAAAGCCTTCAAGAACGTCTGTCTGAGGATCAATTGACGTGGTTTATGGCCCTTGATAAAGAGGCCAATGTCCAGGTTGTCATTGAACCTATGGTATGGACGAAAGGCGTAAAGGAAGAGTCAAACAACAAGCTCCCAGAATCTCAGGATTACCTGTACTGGGCTCTATGCACAGCACCAGGTCAAGATCTGCCAAAGACAGCGCAAGAAAGGAAAGACTTTCTTAGAAGAGTGACGAAAACATGGCATCCAGCTCTCAAATTGGTGTTCGATGAGGCCTCTCACAATCTGTCGGCTTGTGTCCCTGTTCTTTCCAGCAAGCCAGATATCGAAATCCAAGCATCAAGTCAGAAGGCCAGAGTGACTCTTCTTGGTGACTCGGCTCATGCGATGAGTCCTATGGGGGGTTCTGGTGGAGATACTGCTATCCTAAATGCGGTAGGGTTGGCGCAGATTATTAGCCAGTATGGAATCACCCAAGAGAGCATACAGGAATTCGAAGAGAGAATGAGAAAGAGAGCGAAGGAGAAGATCGAGCATTCTTTCAGGGGGGGGCAGAAGTTTTGGAGGGGAAAAGAGTGGTTTGAGTACCAAGAGATTGATGTTTGAGGTTCTAATTGCAAAATACATCTAAGTTTCGACTTATCGGGAGGTTCAAGATTGACCAGTCCGGAAATTTCATCAATGTGACATTTATTGAGCTTGACTTGAAAATATTGTTCAGAGATCTTGTCATGAAAAATTAACAAATTACTCAGTAAGTCATATATTTCGTGTCCCAGATCCAGTCTTCCGCATTTCACAATGAAATCTCGCCTTCATCTTATTCAAACCGCATCAAACTCTCGATAGTCTGTGGTCCTCACTTTTGCCAGCTCTTGTAGCTGTACCTCCTCCGCCACACTCTTTCTAGACAGCGACCCACTCCCAAAACCTCCCTTTGATGGTCCCGTAAGCCTATCCTGCCCAGACCACGTTCGTCCGTCAGCGGCATTAGTCTCGTATGGACTACGGTTAGAGCGAGAGCTACTGTTCTGTCGCGATCCCGATCGCAATGTTATAATAGCCGCGGCGTGCCGGATTCCGGACCAGGAGATGTCAAAGCCACGGCGGAGTGCTGCAGGTAGGACGTGGGCCGCGCGGACGGAAAGTGATGGGAGGTTGCAGGCAATTAGGCCCACGCCAATTTCGATGGCGGGCCAGTTGGAAAACAAGAGGGATGAGCCTTGATTTGGTGAGCCTCCGCTAAAATTTTGAACTTTACAGAAGGGAAAGAAGAGAATGAAATGACAAAGGTGGCTGGAAGAGTAATTGAAGAGGGGGAAGGTGAGGGGGGGAGGTACCTTGGAAGAAGTTTGCGTCGCCACCGCTTTCTGCTAGAGATGGATTGGTGAGGTACACAAGCTGGATGATAGTGTTGTTGAGACCAGCGACAAAGGCACTTGGATATATGAGGGGTGAAGTGACAATCCGCCGAGTAGAAATATAATGCAGATTGCTATCTTCTTTTTTGCACTTAGCCGTAGTCTCCAAACCTGAGCATTAACGGTATGATTAGCGATTCGCTTTCCTCGTTGAGTAGGAAGGCACTTACGAATGGCATCGGTAGAATAAGCAGGCAAAAATCAACAATACTGTCCATCGCAAACACTCCCATCTGGATTTTAAAACCCCATAGGGGGCATATTAGCCAACCTCCTTCTAAATCGGCCTTCAGGTGCGGACCGCAATAGAGTAGCCAGGCCAGTATAGCATATATGAACCAAGCCCCCGACAGGCCGATCAATGTCCAGCTGAAGAGGTTGAACAATCTGCCGACGAAGATGCGGCGGTAAAAGAAGAGCACTGTCAGTTTTATGAGGAAGTTGGCACCCATCCAAAAAATCACGAGTGCGCCTGTGACCTATAACTCCGCATCTGAGTTAGACTCAATGCGATAGAACGACTGACCGGATGAAAATATGAGAACCTACTTGTGCCAGGAGGCATTGTTGCTCTGTTACATCATCGGGACCTGTTGTGGGTGCTGGAACGAAGGCATTCTGTGTGGATTGGGATGCATTGCAGGATTGGTTGGAGAACAGAGTAGTTGAAATGCCAGAGGGGTTTGTCTGGTCGCAACCCGATGATGCTGTTACTATGAACTATAATCCATAGTTGGCTGGGGTTTCCAAGTAGATGGGATCATGACATTGATGGAAGTGGATGAACAGTTGCTATTTATATTTCACCTTTTCCTAACCTCTTATATTCAAGCAAATGACGAATTAAGATTTGTCCCAAACTTTCATTACTCAATTCCAACAATGATAGTGACACGGCACACGCAGTCCATTGGTCTTGGGAAGGTAGCAGGCCACTTTGTAAGAGGCTGTATTGGCTGATACGGAGTAAATTGCTTCCCATCTTGTCGAATCCCGGATATGGTATCCAAAGAAGTACGTGGTATTGACATATTATGCATTTTAGTGTGTAGTGTTGATGGTGGGGGGGGGAGACACGCCGTTTCGCGTATTTATGTGTTTCGCTCAATAGTAGTTGGTTAGTACAGTAGGGATCATCGATATTCGCTTCGATGACCTGAATTCCTTTGTCTCGGAGAGTGTTTGCAGAGGAGGAAGTTGCTGATCGTGTGATTCCCGAACGTGCCAGCCTAGGTCAAGGAATTTGGATGCGACGGCACCGCCTTAAGTTCCGGTCACTCCGAGGACGACGATTATTTTAGGCATTAGGGGAAGTTTCTCATTTGAGAGTAAAAGAGAAAGGGGGGTTGTTCTTGAAGGCTTGAAGAGAGTGAGTTGATGTATATCTCACCCTGCAACTCGAAATCCTGCTTGGTAACTGATGTCGCGATCGGTATGATTATCAATCAGAAAATACGATGCATTATCTGCCAATCGAATAATAGGGAAGGCAATACAGCCTAACTTGCATAGTCTAGTGCCTAAGTTAACGACTATTCGCTTCCCAAATAAAAGCTAAAAGGAAGGGGATGTAAAAATTACGAGCCGGACTATAAGGTAATATTATTTGTTTTTGGAGAGTAACCCAATTACGGTCAAACTCCATTTAAGCTTACTTTGGCAAAATCTCCTCACCGAAGCTCTTGGAATTGTGGGATATCTAGAGAATGGAGGGCGAGATGAAGGAGATGAGAAGGCTCTAGAAAATCTAAGTATCCCGATTAATGAATTTTCCTTGCTCTATATACTTCAACCTAAGTTCAATGTATTTCAAAATCCTCCAACTCATACTTCCTATTATCAAGCCCCCACATAGCCTCCCCATTCATCATCCCTTCAACATAAGCCTCCCCAACCAAAACATAATGATTGTTCACCCTCCTTAAAATGACAGGGAATTTGCAACCTAGCAAAATGCAAATCTTATCCCCAATTTTTGTCTTCCACGGCGCAAGTCCAGCAGTACCATTCGAACCAACAAAAAGCCTTCTCTTATTCATCATAAGACTCGCCGATAAAATTGCAGCAATTGCTGCCCTCTCATCAACTCTGTTTTCTACTCCGGAAAAGCTCTTTTGGTCAATTCCTTCTTGTGGTTGCGAATTATATCTGACAAGCCTACTCTGTGCTAATGAAAAAATGGCTTTCAATCTTTCGTAATAAGACCAGTCTTTATCGAATTTCCAATTCCCGCATGAGAGAATACGTCCAAATGCAGCTTGAGATGCATTCGAGTTATCTTTATAAGTATTGAAGACATTCCACCAGTCTTGGAAGGAATGTAATGCGAGTAGTATGTCATCTGGTGGACCGGATTTCCTGAAGGGGATACCGGCTGCTCTGATGTGATCTATGATAAACCCTTTGGATCTTATAACATAACCGTTTTGGAGGAAGGAAGTCTGAGCAAGACTGTTGCCTGCTGCAAAGAAAGGCGGCTCGTGGTGGTGAAGGACGATAATTGTGTCGCCAGATTGACGGGCTGGCCTCGTCCAATCGGGTACCCACGAAGGAAGGTTGTTTTCGGTTGAATGCCGTTGTTTGACACAAATGACATCGAGTTTCTGCGTAGTCGAGATGATGTGGCGGGCCGTATAGCTATATATTTCCCGCACAGAAAGCGAATAGTCTATTCTTGGGAAGGTGTGTCGGCTGGTGGATATTCCTACAAGCGCATAAACTTTATCTCTCGGATCTGTCGATTTCTTGCTTTTATGTGAGAGGAGAAGTTCGAGGAGTGGTGGTGTTGAAATGTTTGGTGAATATCGGGACAATTTCAGACTTCTAGGCCCTCCATGAGTAAGCGTCCATATAAATCCAAGATGTTTGTAGTACACGGCTTTGAGATTCTTTTCCTGACGCCTTAAAATCTCACAAACATTATCAAGTTCGCTCCAAAGAATTGACTCGTCCCCACAGTAAACTCTTGCGCTCTTGGCACAAGACACTTCTTGGATGACCCAAATCCTCCACCAGTATTGTCTGCGAAATAGGATTACCAGGTCTTTGAAATCAGGGATTCGCGTCTCGTCGTGGATAAGTTTGGAGACCTCCTCCTCAGAAGATACGTTAAGATCACGTGCTAGCTTCAAGGCATTGCTGCTCCCATTGTACTCCATTCCCAACCAAATTGATACATTCTGGGCATTCTGATAAATCTTACGCATCTTAGAGGTTTGCATACTTCGTTCGGCAGTGTCTCCTTGGTTGATACATAAAGCGTCGACCCATAAGAGGAGATCTTCCTCGCCTGGCCTTGGTCGAAGCCGTCGAAGCGCGTTTTCGAGATTCGGCGTTACTGTGACTGGATGTGAGTCTAGGAGGATCTCCTGTGACCCATCTCGGTCTCCCCATGTATAGGAGAGAGCTTGGTATGGTGAAGCATCGTCTAAAGGCGTGTGGAACATTTGACATTGGATTATTGATTCGACATCCGCTGCCAAGACCCGAAGCAGTCGGATCTCATTGCTCTTTAGACCCAGAGGCTTGTATGGGAAATTTGACACCGTTATCTGAGCAAAATTTGAATCTTGATATGAAATATGGCTGGAATGGACTCTTTGGAGGTTATTTGAGATATTTCGACGTGATTGAAAAATTGATTGTATGCGTTTTTGAGGTCTGAATATTGGTGACGACCGTCCAGCTCGGTTCCAAGTCCGGCTCAACAGACTCGCCTTGAGCATTGATTGCAAAGGATCCTGGGCATCGAGAGAACGTCGCACAGCTAGTTAGTGTTAACTAATTTATAGAAAAGGATGGAGATTTTTATTGTCATTAGGAGGAAGTTAAGCACGCCCCACGCCCGCGCCACAGTCAAGCCACAGTCAAAGCCACCAGAATTTCAAAAATAGCACCGTATTTTTGCAAGACCTCTCTACCTGCACTTTTCTTTGTTCATAACTCGAAATCAGTACATTGAGAACATCATTTCTGCAGCGTAATGTATGGCTTAGCAGCCTAGGATTTAAAGCTTTCAAGAATCTCAAATGATGGTCATCTCTCTAAATACTTGTTCTCTCTCTCAACAATATAAGACCCATGAGAAGCCATTATTGGCTCAACAGTTAGAACGAGTACAGCAAAAAAGAACAACCCGCAGGACAATACTGGAAACATGCTCCCTAAACAAAACCAAAATAATCTATCAAAAGGAAAAAGAATCCCCCAGGTGTCTCCACACAGGCAAATTACAAAAGCAATCTCACAAAAACCACCCTGAGACAAAACCTACCTCTAAATACAACATGAGATTCCACATCATCGTCGTTTTCCTCATCCTATTTTTCTTCCTCGAGTCAGTCCTTACCGACGTCCCCAGGCGGGAAAAGGGAAACTTCTTCGACGGCCCCTCACCATTCGGTGCCTCCACAGAATGTGATCCGGAAGAAGACAGCTGGCCAACAATCCAACACAGGCCACACAGGCATTCCACTGAAAGCATGACGCTCCCCGTAGATCGTTCATTGTATAAATGGGCTGTACTGCAGTTCGCTATCTACCTCATTATAAGCGTCTACTGCTACATTCTAATTTTTAGATGTTTAGAGGGCTTTATAGGCTTTGTATATCGCAGGTGGCTAATCGCAGATGGCCAAGGTATAGTTGTAGATCTAGATGTTGTAGCGGTTGTACCGGATGTACCGAGAAGATCTAGATTTCCAGAGGGATTTAGATCTAGATCTAAGCGGGCTCGAAGATACAGTTTCTAGGTTGCGTTGTACTTGCCGAGTGGCCAAAATTCAAAAGAAACAAGTGAAACAGCTGTTGGGCGGCTGTGCAAGAGAATGTAAATCGAAGAAGTGCATCTAAAATTATCTGCATTAACTGAGGATTCATAGACGATTCGGAGATGGGTGTGGGAGACCGGCTGATCGTAATAAAACACAATAATGACATACTGTGAAACGGCTAGAAGTCATCTGGTTATCCTACCCCTGGAGTAGAAACCAGGGCATAATCCCTACTTTTTATAGCCATAAAGGACTTATCCCCTTCTTCATCATTTCTCCCACATATTTTTTTAATCAAAATTCTCTTCGTTTGGATGCTTCTTTCTTCTTCTATTACGACTTGAGGTCCCGCATCTACCACCAACCTCTTACTCTTTCACAATGCATGCTTGTCCAACTAATACCATGCGAGAGAAGTCGGTCTTCCGGGTTTCAGAAATTGGTGCTTTGTAAGCTATTAGTCAGGACTACTATTAGTGTTGGTATTTATGGCATTTCTCTCTTGCCACCTCCTTCTTATACTTATTATTCATCATCACTTCTCCTAAATAATCATCACTCTTCCTGTGTCATCATCTTACTTTGTGATCTTACTTTGTGCTCGTATCGTATTCGTAACACGGGGGCTTTGAATAATGACCGTATATTAACTCAAAGGAACTTCCACCTGCCCACTTCCCCCCGATCAACAACTTGCTCAACAATTGCCCCTGCTCATCCCATTAGTAAAAACTACCCACAACCAGAACGTAGGATCAAATCAAAACAGTAATTCGCTGTCCTCGCCGGGAAAAGAGAAAAAGGGACTTACTACTAATAGCCAATTCTTCCCAAAGAACAATGTTGAGCCAATGTTGAGCGACCTCCGAGTGTATCTGCTTGGTCAAAAAGAGAAAGCCTCGGTAAGCCTTGCTTCAAGATTTAGTAGACTAAGCCTTAAGTTTATAGAGTAGTTTAGTCCAAGTATTGGGAAGTATATGTGCCGATGAAGCTAAGCTGTTACGAGTCATAACCCCTGGGTTACTCTAGGCAGCTCCCTTTATCCCCTTATTTACCTTAAGCCCTAGGATCTACGTACCTCTAAGTACGACGCGCAGCAGAGTGGTGCATCTGGTATGCCAATCCCGACGGTTAACCTTATACTCCGTACAAAACAATCACTTAATTTAGCTGTCTGGACTTCTATTCTAAATTGGCCGCGGTAGCTACCTACGCATCAATTTCTTTGGCGTGATGGAAAAGTAGTAGTTTGAGAAAGAAAGAGGGGAGGCCTTGCCCCGCCGTCCCAAAGTAGACAGACATCGCAGTATGGTATAAATGGGGATTTCTTTGCGGGGGGCTAGTCCTATCCTAGACCTAATAGCCAGGTAAGCTTTCAGTCAAACCATCTAATAAGGAATGAGTGCGCGATTTAGCCATCATGAGACGGGATCATAGAGGGGGAGCGGGAAATAAGCACGGAGATTTTCCCCTTTTAGAACAAATAGCTTCAAACTAAACCTCATGGAGTAATATCGCTTAAATTTTTTCTCCTTAGAGGGATGCTTGCTAATTAAATCGTAGCTTACTTATACTTCGTACTTATCCTCTATAGCCTCGGTATTTGAGACTTTCCTATCGAAACCATCGAATTATCTACCAAGTCTTTTTATGCCTCGGCGCGCATCTTTCACTTCCTCTCTAATAGATCCTCCCTTCCTTCATATCCTTCTTCATTTTTATTCCCATTTGCTTTCTGTATCAGGTTGACATTTTTTCACCCTTTTTAGAACGGACCGTCTTTGCCCCGCTGCATTCCTCAACGTCCTTGATCTCCCGTCATCTATCTGTCTTCAAAAAGCCCAACAAGTATGGGCTCCATTAAGAAGACATTCGCATCGCATGTTAATTACGATGTTATCATCGTTGGTGCTGGCATATCTGGTGTTAATTCAGCATAGTAAGTACTGCCACCAAAACACCACGTTTTCATTCGTTCAATGCACACTGAGACTGGGAGCCCTTCTTGTGTAACCACCCACTCGTACCACCCATACCTCAAAAAGCTGTACTAACTAGTAATACACAGTCGTGTGCAAACAGAGTTGCCCGAGTGCAGCTACACGATTTTGGAGGCTCGTGGCGCAATGGGAGGCACATGGGATCTATTCCGGTACCCAGGAATTCGGTCTGATTCCGATCTTCACACTTTCGGGTTTCCATGGCGGCCTTGGTCCGAAAAGAAATCTATTGCGAGCGGAGAATTGATTCGGAAATACGTGCGCGAATCGGCTGAGCAGTATGGAATTGATCGCAAGATCCAATTTCACCATAAAGTGACTACTGCAGATTGGTCGTCCGAGGACCAGCATTGGACCCTAACTGTTGAAGCGGATGGCCAAAAGAAGGAAGTGACGGGGAAATGGATTGTTTGGGGTACGGGTTACTATGATTATAATACACCTCTTCAAACCAAAATTCCCGGTCTTGAAAACTTCAAAGGTCAAATTATTCATCCCCAATTCTGGCCCGAAGATTTCGACGAAACTGGAAAGAAGATGGTCGTCATTGGAAGTGGAGCCACAGCCATAACACTGATTCCCGCCCTCGCGGACAAGGCGACAAAAGTAACCATGTTACAACGTAGCCCCTCGTACATTGTGTCCCTCCCAGCCGTCGATCCCACAGGAAACTTCCTACGCAAATACTTCCCTACTTGGTTTTCCAGCCGAGTGACACGTTGGAAATTCCTTGTCCTCCCATGGATATTCTTCTCATTCTGTCGCAATTTCCCCAACGCCGCACGAAATGTCATTCGCAAACGCACCGCCAAAGTTATCCCCTCCAGCATGCCACACGATCCGAATTTCAACCCGCGCTATAATCCATGGGAACAGCGTCTTTGCATCTGTCCCGATGGGGATTTCTTCAAATCCCTCCAATCGGGAAAAGGCGACATTGTAACTGGAAATATCACGACTGTTACTGAGTCAGGGATTGAGATTGATACGGGGAAGATTATTGATGCAGATGTGATTATCACGGCGACAGGACTTAAAATGATGCTTGTTGGCGGCACGAAAATCACTATTGATGGGGTACCTCTTGATGCCTCGCAGAAATTCATGTGGAAAGGTATTATGATACAAGATGTTCCCAATGCCTCCATCGTTTTTGGATATACCAATGCATCATGGACACTCGGTGCTGACTGCACGGCTCAACAAGTCTGTCGTTTGATTAAGCGCATGAGAAAGCATAATCAGGCATCCGCTACACCCAGAGTCACTTTGGATAAGCAGGGTATGAAGGCGGGGCCATTTTTGAATCTCAATTCTACATATATTGAGAAGGCAAAAGGGGAGTTGCCAAAAGTGGGGGATAAGTATCCGTGGTTGCCTAGGAATAATTATTTGATGGATTACTGGAGGGCTCAATATGGAGATTTGATTGCTGATTTGCAGTTTGTTGAGGCGAAATGAGTGGCAACTAGTGTGAGTTTTTGTAGATAGATTGACATTGTCGGCGTTTATTTTTGCATATATATTGGATATATTTTTCTTGGTCTTGGGAAGAAAGAGGGTTTATCCAGGTGGTTTACGATTCTTAATAGACTAAACTCGACTTGTTAATATACTTCATGTTCTCCCCTCTCTCTCCCGTCCTTTAGCAAATATAAACTTCCACTGACAAACCGCAATGATCAAAGCTGCTCTCATATGCTGGATTAGCGTACTCAGGGTGGCTCGTTTATTCGTTTATGAATATTCATGATAGGCCATTTCTTCAGTTCGTTCGCTCACAGATTCATAATTAGGTGGATTCTTTATATCGATGTGTGAGTTTCAGAAGAATCCTTTAAACCCCTATTAAAGAGGCGTAGTTCTCTTAATTTAAACATTTATTTATTTATATATTACGAATTGAAGTCTTATATTGTGAAAGAGTACGAGGTCGTGGTAGAGCGCGTGACCTCAGGTCGCGTGAGCACAAGAAAGAAGTCTGCAAATCAAGAGAACAGAGAATTAATAGATGGTGTGTAAGAATGATATCTAGGTGCCTCCCTGATGAAGAAGGGGGTAAGCCCCTCCTTTATAGTTATAGAACAGGTGCTATGCCCTTGTAGCTACCCTGTCTAGGGGTAGCGTGACATCACGACTTCTAGCCGCCTCACAATATCTATTACCAGCCTTTTACCTTTTCATAAGAGTGATCTACGCAGGGATCGGCAATCTACAGAGACTAATTCTCGTACTAAATACGGCTAGGGGTAAGAAGTATGATATGCTACTACGATATTGCTCTTAAAGCAAAATATTAATAAAATAGCAAAGGCCTCGGCTATTTACATAACGAGAAATACCTCCAACAAACGGCTATAGTTGCTAGTTAGAAAGAAGACCCACCAGTAGACCAAGTGAACCGAATAGGTCCTAGTTTGATGCTCTACTGGAGGGAGAGTATGATGAGAATAATTACTAATAGATAATTCAGGCTAGTGCATATATAGCTTAGATAACCATCTTTTTAGCCAGCCAGGGTACGCTCTAGCAACTTCAAAAACACCTTATCCTTTAACTAAAGTGTTGGTATCACCTTAGTGTACTGGAATGGCCTATTTCATAATGAATTCATTGTTACTAGTAGGCTACAGAAGGAAGAAGATCGTAAGGATCGAAAATGCAGAAGTAGCTAGCCAAGCTAATGACTCATCAAGGCACGTGCTATATACCCTTTTCCCTATGTTCCAACATAAAGCTTCTGCAACGAGCTCGCGGAATCGATATAAGTTGAATATTCTAAGAGACGGCTGCGCGCAACGGTCATGCAGAGAAATTAGGATTGGCTTAGCTGTAGGTTAATCTTCAAGTCCCAAACGGGTAATAGGCACTTGGGCAGGATAATTACGCAGGCAAAACCACCCTAGCTTCCGAAGCTCTTAATAAAGTAAAGTATGTAAAATATCTCTCTCTTCTCTTAACAAGTCAATCTTATTAAACCTAATAGCAGACAAGACATATCCCAAAATTTTCTTCGTAACTATTCTCTCATGAGTTCCTTTGTCGAAAAACACGAATATCTTTCGAAGGGAAGGAACTGTAGGTATCACCGGTAATTGCAATTACAAAAGATGACTAGGAAATAGTAGTAACAAGTTGGTTTAGATTGTAGTTCTATTCTCTACGTGCTATGTGTGGTGTTGATATATGCTTATGCCTCGATAAGTTATGAGCTAGTTCCAATTCGGTAAGTAGGCGAAGGAAGGCGAACTAAGAATATCCCAACATTAGCAGTTCTCTCTTTTGTGGTTAGGTAATATTTGAAGATCCCGAAAAACGCGAAGTATAAAAGAAAAATACTTTTAATAGACCGTATTTGTAACTGTAAAGAAATCCTCTATCTTATAACCCTTATTCTATCGCCTTTTGCTTTACCCCTGTATCCTCTCTCTGTACCCAGCCTTTTACTCGAATTTAAAGTATATTTATATTAAATAATATTTATAATGCCTTGATAGGAATAACTTTAGTTATAAAATCAGCAGAGTTATTATGCCTATTAATCTACCTAATCTCTAAAAGCTCCCTTCTCTCATAAAATTGCCTAATAGCCATGATATTGATTATTAGTTACTTTTCCTTTATAGTTCCAAGTTTAACTATATACTTATATAGCGAATATAAATCTGTATAAATAATTATAGAAATGTCCTTAATGCCTAGCTATTTAGTAATAAATTTCAAGGTTAAGCCAATAATAATACTAATATTGACTCTGCTAATTATGCCGTATAGCTTTAATGCGAGAATATTATGTGTTACTTTCTTATACTTTATAAAGCTATAATAAATTAAGTTTCCTTTTATCTTAAATTCGTCTTTTTTAACTTCTTTCTTATTTGCTATAATAATAATATATTTAATTTAAGAGCTATAATTTTTATTATTAATAAATAATCTATTGACAAATATAAATAGCTTTATAGTTTTAAGTTTAAGTTTAATAAAATAGAAATTTTAGCTCTTATTATTTCTCTGCTATTTTAAATACTTATTTAAAGCTTTAATATTATTTATATTTAAATTTTAGTATTATATTATAATTAATAGATTATATAAAGCTTCTAGTTAATAAATTATAGCGATATAGGCGCTATAGGCTTTTTATTTAAGGTAGATTTGCCTATATTTATCGTTTTTCATATTAATTAGCTTAATTTGGTTAGCTTAATCTTTCTAAATTAAAGTAATACTTTTTCTAGTTTAATTTTTAATTAGCTTATAGTTATTAAAGATTAATAGATTATTAATAAAAAGTATTTTTATTAGTTTAGCCTTAAAGTTGGCTTTTATTAGTTCTATAGCTTCTAGGGTTATAAATATATTATCTTTAATAAAGAAAGTATTATTTATTTGTATTTTAACTATACTAATTATATTATTAGTAATAATTATTAAGTAAGAATTATATATTAAGATTTATATATATAATTTTTCTTTATAATATTTATAATAAATATTAAATTAATATATTTTAGTCTTTATAATATTATATAAAGGTTTTATTATCTTTATAATTATATTTTTAGGTAAAATTATAGAGATCTCTTTTAAAGATTTTATATATATAATTTAGTTAAGGATTATAGTTAATTATATATATATTTAAGTAATATCTTAAAGGTAGATTTTAATGCTTAGTATTAAAAAAAGTGCTAAAGCTAAAATAAGATATTAGCTAATTTATTGAATTATAGGTAATTATATTAAAATTTCCTTTTTTCCTTTATTATTATAGTCTTAAATAATTAGTTTTAACTTTTTATATAAAATATTAGCGGCTATGTCCTTAATTTTATTAATTAGTTTTAAATTAAATAATTTAATATTTTTTATAATATATAGATTATATAATATAAATTTAAATATATCTTTATTAATAAGTTTATTAACTTCTTACTTTTTTAATATTTTAAATAGTTTTTTAAATATTATAATAACTTTTTGAGCTTATAGTTTCTTAAAAAGCTCTAAATTTAATACTTTTTTTACTAAAAGATAAGTAAATATAAATAAAATATTTTTAATAAATATAGCTATAAGATAATTATTATAATTATTATTTAGGTATTATTATTATTAATTATTTATTTTAGGCTTATTTTTTAATTCTTTTAATTTTTCTTATTAATAAGGCAAGTTATTATTTTATTATATAGAATTTTTATTATTTTATATAAAATCTTTATTATTTTCTTTTTATTTTATATATTTTAGTTTAATTTGATTTTTATTTAAGAGATCTTTACTAATTTCTTTATAATATAGCTTAATAATAATAAATTAAAATAATATTAATTTATTTAGTAAATTAATTATATATATTTAGCTCTTTATATTTAGTAAGATATAGGGTCTAGTTTACTTCTCTTTTTCTCTCTAAATAAATATTTTAAAGTTTAATAGAAAATTAAGTAAATAATATATTTATAATTTATTTTATATATATAAAGTATTAATAACTTAATATTAGATATAGTACTGCCTAACTTCTTTTATAGCAGCTTTTACTATTATAGCTTATTATATAATTAATAATATAGGTAAATCTATTATTATTATTCTAAGATAGGCTTTAAATACTAAAAAAATAGGTATAATACTATTAGGTTTAGCTATATTATTTATAGCTTTTATAGCTATTTATAGTATAGTTTCCTTATTAATATTATATAGCTCTTTTTAAATAATTTAATATATATAATAAAAAGATATATAATAATATTTAACTATATTAACTAACTAATATACTTTTACTAGAACTTCTTTAATAATTACTATTATAAGTAAAATATATTATTTAAATTCTTTTAATATAAAGTTTATATTAGTATTATATATAATAATATTAAATAGCTTAATATAAATATTAATTTAATATACTTATAAAGTATTCTAAGTATATTATATTAATATATTTTTTATAAAATATATAGCTTTAAAGTATATAGATTTATTTATAATATATAATATAGATAAGCTATTTAAATATATAATATTAATATATATATAATAGT
>QYAN01000129.1:0-30255 GCA_003988815.1 Chlorencoelia australis
TTTTTTTTCCCCCCCCCCCCCCCTTTTTTTTTTGTTTACCTTCGGCGGGTGAGATAGTAGATTTGTTCTCTATACAGCAGAATACAACACCTGAACCTTTTGAATGCCTGACCTTACGTACTTCCTAGTTATTGAAAAGGAATAAACGCAAGGCAGTGGCGTTATAGAATTTCTACTGCAATAGAGACATTAAGTGGCTTTTAATTAGATTGGGACCTTGAATAAGAGAAAGTGTGTTAAACATAGATGGTTAATCGTAAATTATCGAGTGAAGGTAAAGAGCAGGGTTTTACTTCTCCTAGCATGATGCGACTTCGCACCAAGGCAGATGTATAAAAAAAGCTATACCTTCGTTGTTAATGATAAAAACACAAAGAGATTATATGAACAAGGTTGAAAACGGGTGGAGAGTGGGCTAGGTCTAGAGAAGCTAGCTGTAATGAGAATACTATAATAGATGGGTCGGGATATAATTTGATGTAGTCTAAAGAAGGATTGACAATGGGCAGTAGTCGTCAATCTCGTTTACAACCTCCCTCCCCAGCACCTTTTTTATTCCTCCAATACTTTCTTCTTGGTTAGGCATAATGAGAAGTAGCTTTTTGGTTCATATTATTGGTATGGTGTGATGGTATATGGATGGTTTGTTCTAAAGATAGAAATCAAGCCGGAGAGAGAAGACTTGAGTGAAGATCGGGAAGGGAAAAGGACTGATAACGAAAAGGGTATTGTCATCTATCCCAGAATCCCCAACTTACTGTACACAAGATACATACTAGTATTACTTACAGAAGTCATAGAAAAGAATTAAACAGAATGAAGGAAATAAAATCTTCCAATCCCCAATCCCCAATCCCCAATCTCCAATCTCCAAGCTATGACATTGCATTTTGCGAAGTGCTCTGTTTCTTTATTCAAGAAAATAGTAGGATTCAGATGCAGCTTTATTCTTGTTTCTTTGGAGGAGCGAGCGAGGAGGTGGGAGGTGAATACACTGTATAGTCTTAGGCAGTTTGATAAATGAATGAGTACCCAGTGATTCATTAATTCTCTGGACCATCCCTCCTCCTATTTATAATCCCTCCCCTTTCTCTCAAACTTGCATTACTTCTCAAACTTGTCCAGGTGCTCTATCAATGACATAGGAGGCTTGAAAAGGAGTTATTCATTCTACTTAGAGTCGAGCGAAATGACTACACTTGCACTAGCGTTTTGAATTGAAATCCTGAGAGAGAAGGATTGGCATTAGATATCGACGACGATTGAAGCATTGCCATTATTCTTCTCCTTCTCCTCATTATCCACCTCTCATTTCTGTACTTGCATCATTCTCACACCCCCACTCACAACTCCCATTTCCGCAAATTACAACAGCGAGAGATGTAGGAAATTAAACTAAATCACACACGGCCTGAAAGACTTTAAAGTCTCGGACACCCTAGAGAGTGCCTGTAGCATAATCCTCCTGTGTGACGGGGAAAGAAAAGTAGGCTGGGGGTGAGGCTTTTATACTTATTTCTAGAGGTGGAGGGAGGCGAGAAGTTACATGACTGGTGTGAAATATATGATTGAATCAAGGCTTTGGGATTCACTTGAGCCCACTTCACAAGGGAGACAGTAGGATGATACTTCGCGGATAAATACACGCAGACAGAAGAAGAAGAAGGAGAAGATGATGATGATGATGATGATGATGAAGGGAGAAAAAATACTCTTCTACTTCTTATGTTCTTCATTTCCCCAAGAGAATTAACTATAATATTACTATAAAGAGAACAAAATTTCAAACAAATTAAGATAAAGAAAAATATCGAATTCTGTAAAAGTTGATGTGTTCGAAGTTAATTTTGGAGTTACAGCACTTTCGCAGAAACACAGAGGGCTTTAAATATCTTTTCTTGGATGGAGGTAGCAGTGCAGGCCAAGGGTGAAGGAAAGTACAATGGAGGTGAGTGAGTGAATTGGTGGTTGAATGAAATTAGAGTGAGTGGGTGAGTTAACTGCGTGGCCTCCCCTGGAAGGTTAACAGCCTACCTAACACTAACTACCCTCTAGGTATAAAAACTCCCTTCTTCTCTAGTTTCTTTACTTCTTTAACCATGCATGCACGACTAATATCACCGGGTTAGGAGTGGAATGACAACCATTTTGCTTTGATTAATATTTCCTTGTAGATAGTTTCCCATTATCCTTCCTTCTACTATTGATAGAAAGAAAGAAAAGTGGGACGAACTATCGATAGAGAAAGAAATGAAAGAAGGTAAGATGACAACGACAAGAGACAACCGTCATTTCTCCCCCCCCAGTTCCCAACCAAATTCCCCTTCCCCCATTACCCAAATCCCCTCCCCCCAACCTAATTTCATCCAAACGAACCAAAACCAAAACAATTGAAATTGAAATTCGAACCCCGGAGACCTGAGTGCATGCACTTGAGAATAGCGTACGCCTGCGTCGATAACGGATGGAAATATAGGAAGGGGGTTGCTTTATATCTCTTTCTTTAGAGAGGAGAGGGAGAGGGAGAGCAAAGGGCCGGGGGGGTGAATGGGAATGGAATGAATTAGAAAGAACACATTAACTAGAGAGTAGAAAGAAGGAATCCACAGAATGAATCGAATACCTGGTATATAACTGCTATCCTTAGCCCTTCCTCTAGCTACAGCGACAAAAGACGTGATTCTTCATTCGTTATTAAGGGGATCAAATCTAGCTCGGGTTCATGAGAGCTTCTTGATAGCTTAATCACTTGATAAGTGAGAAAAGGAAAGGAGAGAAGGAAATTTTTAATGAAAATCGTCGTAATGCGGCGGCGATGGGGGAATACGAGATGGAGGTGATTTCAATTCTCTTTTTGGCCGAGCCTAGGTTTTTCATTCTTCTCTTGGGCTTTTAAATGAAAAGGGAGTAAGATCACATAGAGAAGGGGGGGAAAAACTGGGGGAGATTGAATGTAAGAGTATCCATCATCTATCCATATCCATCACACATTTTCGTATTCATCCATCCCCATATCTACATAGATGCCTTTCTCCATTCAACCCCTTAAAAATCATCAAGGAAAGTATGTGGTCAAGATAAACGCCAGACGCTAAATGCCAATCACCCTCCCCTCATCACTCATTATCCCCTTCCCACATCTTCTCCTCCCCATTGCCTTCCTTTAAACCCGCAAAACTAGATCGCCCCCCGAGCATACGGCTCATAAGCCACATTCTTCTGCGCGGTCGGGGCGGGAACAACTCCATGATACTGCGTATCCCTCCCAAAATTATGAGGATCAGTCGGATCCCTGACTCTCTGATACTGGCCAACTGGAGGCAGGGCACTCATCCCCTTCTCTTCACGTCCAAATCCCCTATCCTGTTTGAAGGCCTTTCTATGATCGACCTTACAGCAACAAATGGTAAAGAACCAGAACATGCCTGCTGCAATGGAGAATGCTACGCCAAGCCATGTTACGACGAGAAACCGTGCGTCGATGGACGCTTCGACGCCGTAGGCTTTAGCGGTTGATTTGAGGACGCCGACGACGACCGAGGACATCACGGTTGCGAGGACAGAGGCAGCTATGACGGCGGTCGTGGAGATTCCTGATAAGAGCCATGTTAAGCAAGAGCCGCAGGAAGAGCAGAAAGCCAAAAGACCGAAAACGATTTCGCACGCGAGCGCGACGATGGCGATGATATATACAATTTCAGTCCATCTCGCCACAACAATGAAGGTTTTAAGACTGTCGGTGACTTCGGTTGGTAGCGTGGCATTCACCCCATTTGTCGTCGCCAGAGTCGTAATAGATGTTGAATTGAGGGTAGAAGCAGCCCAGTTGTATTTCCCTTTCGTACACGATGTGTTTGTGCCTTCTACAGAACAATATCCCCATAAGCTAATCTTGTAGGCGTCGGCGAGACTGAGATCGGCGGCTGTGATGTTACCGCTTGTGAGACTCGATATGGTGGAAGACACTGAATCGGAAGTCGTGGGCTCAGAGATGGCATTTACGCCTGGCGTGAGTGCTGCGGTGGTTAGGGCGGAGATGGAGTGGCGTTTGGCGAGGTTCTCGAGGTTCTGGAAGGAGGAGGACGAGATGGATAGGTTTGTTGTGTTGACGACGAAGAGGTCGAAGTTATGGGTTGTTATGCCCGAAAGACCAGTGATGAGCATGCAGACGAGAGAGGCGAAGGTTAGGAGGAAGGGGATGGCGACGCAGATGAATCGGCCGGCTCCCATTTTGACGGTGTTGTGGATATTGAGAGATCAATCGGCGTTGAAGGTGAGGTGATGAAATCGTGTGATGAAGCTATAGTGATGTTGGAGACGGTGACGGTGAAGAGGATGATAATAAACGAGGGAAGGAGGAGGAAGAAGCAAGTTGTGTTGTGTGTGAGTGAGTGAGATGTTTATTATGTATGGGAGCAGGAGGATGGCATTTAAGTGGAGCGTTTGACCGGGGCGCAGTTCAAGTTTTGTGAAGTTGGTGAAAGGGGGAGCGGCGATGCGGGCGCAGGGGTGCGAATGCGGAAAAGTGGCTGTGATGTGACGAGGCGAGACAAGGAGAAAAGTCTGTCATATCATCATCATATCATCATAATATCATCATACATAATTACTGCAAAATGTCAAGCATGAAAAAGATTGAAATGGCACGAAGGATGGAATATTTAGAAGATAGTCTCGATTACCACGTTCCTTCCTCCTCGATGCTCATGCTCATACCCAGGTTCATTGTTCTGTCCCGAGTCTCGCCAACTGATTGAGACATTCTTGATCCTCAAGGGGCTATAGGTATTTGTATAGCCCCTGATCAAGAGTTGCCATGCAGCCTGTGTCTATTTTTGCACATCTGCCCTATGTTAAAAACGCCGCAGCAGCTACGTGCATCTTGTCTTGATCTCCGCATTAGCCAACGTAATCTGTTCGCATTTGTTATACGTGATAGCTGATTGATATTGAGGCTTGGGATGGCTTGGCGGGACACGTTTATACCCGACGTGTTTCTTCAATGTGACCTCCTGAAACGGTGATGCCGCAAGGGGGATTTTCGCTGTTTTGATAGCCTGCTGGAGATGAATTGGGAAGGTGTGCTTGTGCTTGGGAAATGGGTACCTGCAGGGCATGTGGTGTTGCATGCAATATGGCCGTTGGTGGGGATAGAGATTGTGTTTTTGCGGGGGCGGAAGACGTCACGATGAGTGAGTAGTCATATAAGATGAATATCATTCTTGACTCTCCCAGCACTCTACAGATATGGAGCGATGAGATGCTACACTCGGCTTCATCAACGTATCCTGGTGTTGTTGCCTCTGATTCCATGTCATTGCGCTGAGCTCGTGTAAGCTCATAGCAACGGCGAGGTTGAATTCGGCCGGAGGATCGAGGTACATGGAAAGCGCCGCGAGGATGACAACTGAGCCTCGTAATACCGAGGAATCTTCCATTCGAACCATGGTGCACTCACTCTATCGAAATACCTTTCAGGGCCGATATCGATCATGGTCGCTCTTCTCAAGCCCAAGGATTCTCTTTTTGAGCCCAGCAAGATTGGGGGCCCAAACGCGGTATCTGATATATTCCGAGCAACTGCAAATTCTGCTGCCTTAGCATGAATCCGGCAACAAATGCCAACTCGTCCAAGTGCGCTCGTGTGTAGATATATGCTTGTCCTCCAACCATATGGGTGTCGAGCAGCTGGACATCGCGTCCGTTCAAGAATCGCTGCTCGTCCTTGGCTCCTGAGCTCCCTCTACCAGGTTCCCCAGCTTCTCGACAAACCAGCACATCTGCAGAGGCTTCCCCGCGTTCGAACTCCCATGCTTCCGATTTGTCGATGGATGGCAGATTCGGAGTGTGCGGTCCATAGCTAGACGGCGTAACTTGAAGTCGTAGATCTGGAGAATACTTCTTTTCTACCCGCGCACTTGCATCGGGAGAGATACGTAATTGAAACCTGAGATGTCCGGAACGTGATCGTGCTTGTAATACCGATGTTTAATTCTCAGCCACTGTTTCGTGGCGCGATTGGTGTTTTCTGGGGGGAAATAATGGAGATTTCTGCAGAAAGAGGAATTCATGTAAAAAGTTCCAGACCCCAAGAAAGCTCGTGCCAAGCCGTGAATCAACATCCACCTTCCACTACGCCCACTCCACCACCAACACACACCACCGGAAGGAACACAAAGGCCAACTCAATCATCGTCATTCAGCCTCACCCCAAATTTTTATCACTACTCACTCTTCTGTACACACACATCACCCGCACAACCTTGCGACCCAAGAACCCACCAGCTCGAATGATCAGATAATTCTCTTCTTATCCTCCCTTCGTTAGACCAAAATTCCGTCTTTGACACGCCTCTTCCGACTGACCCTTCCTTCTTGGCCAAACTCCAACCTGAACATTCCCACAACGAACCACCGTCACAGCCTTCCTTATAGACAGACTTCTCGATATCCACTGCATTCAACAGATACATACGTCTTTCGCGGAAATCTCATGCCATAGAGATCCACTCGTTGAAAGTCCCTCTCCACTCTCCCCAAGGTGCGTTTTTTTTTCCCATGCACATGACAGAACTGTGCTCCCAATCCTGCCAGCGTTTTGCCTGCTTTTAGTCGCGCGGCTGCCCAATCTGCCATTGCCCCTTCGCTATATACAATTCATCCTGCTCGGATGTTGGATTCTTCACATACTGACACTGATTAGCGATTCATTGCAACACTTCCTTTTGGCGAGGAAACGCATTACAACGAATCCGCGACTTAGATATTTCTACCTCGAAACCCTCTTATCTTGACGCACACGGCTTATCCATACCATTAACGAACTGCGCGACAGCGTAAGACTTTGACGTCTTTGACCGGAAAGAACGGTATCTCCGCCCTTCTTCTCCGTCCTCCCACCTATTGCCGAGACGAACTTCTACAGATCTCCAATTCCCTTCGATTTACAGATTGGGTGTTACACATTCTGAAAACAAACCACCTCGTATCCGGCCAACAATCTTGCCAGAGCTCAACACATCATGGGAAACCAAACTTCGAAAGGGTCTGGATCCTCAACGCCAAGGGGCGGACCTTCGCAAACCTCTTTGAGTCAAGGACCAGATAACCTTTCATCTTACCCATCATTCAGCAAGGCTGATACCAAAGAGTCTACTAGATCATTCAGAGGGGCTATTCGATCGAAGATACCGGGAACCTCAAACAAGGTAGACAGTCCAAGGAATTCGATGGCAGGACTTACAAATGGGGAAAACGGTGACGTGGATGCTGTGTCTGTTAGGTCTGGACGAAGCTCTCGCACAGGATTAGCCAAGACGAGTCGAGCGGACTCTGACTCACCAGTATCTCGACCAACATCACCAGGATCAGGGGAAGACGGAACTAGTCCTGACGAAGAATTGAAGGCGCCTCCATCACCAATTCAATCAGCATCCGTGCGGTCAGGACATCATGACATAGACTCAGCGCAACGCAGCGGAGAAGTTGACCATGTTTCGGATCAGCCCCCTTCCGGTGCAACCAACCCACACACACATCTACAACGAGCGGGTAGCTCAATTTTGATCAAGAGAGAAAACTCGGTCAACCCTATCCAAAGCGAACTTCTTCTACCCAACACAGATGTCGGCGGAAATTCTAGCTCGCTCACTATGGCAATGAACGACATGAAGGAAACCGATGTCGATGATTATATCAAACGACTTCTAGATGCAGGGTATGCTGGCAAGAGCACAAAAGGTGTTTGTTTAAGGAATGCTGAGATCAATTCAATTTGTTCTCGCGTCAAGGAGATTTTCTTAGAACAGCCGCCGCTGATCGAATTGGAAGCACCAGTCAAGATTGTTGGTGATATCCATGGGCAATACTCTGATCTTATACGTATGTTTGAGATGTGTGGGTTTCCTCCAAGTTCAAACTTTCTCTTTCTAGGGGATTACGTTGATCGAGGGAAGCATTCCTTAGAGACGATTCTTCTACTGATGTGCTACAAGATCAAGTATCCAGAGAATTTCTTCTTGCTGAGAGGGAATCATGAATGTGCCAATGTTACTCGGGTTTATGGATTTTATGACGAATGTAAGCGAAGATGCAATGTCAAAGTATGGAAGACATTCGTTGATGCTTTCAATTGTGTAAGTTCACTAGTCTTGCCTGTGAAGTATCCTGCTGATATTTCTTAGTTACCAATTGCCGCAATCGTTGCCGGGAAAATATTCTGTGTCCATGGTGGGTTATCGCCGGCTCTCAGCCATATGGACGATATCCGACATATCGCACGACCAACCGACGTCCCCGATTTCGGTTTATTGAACGATCTTCTATGGTCCGACCCCGCAGATCAAGAAAAGGATTGGGAAACAAGTGAGAGGGGGGTTAGTTATTCATTCGGAAAAAAAGTGATCACAGAATTCCTAGCCAGACACGATTTCGATCTTGTTTGTCGAGCACACATGGTTGTTGAGGATGGCTACGAATTTTTTGAAGATCGAATCCTAGTCACAGTTTTCTCGGCACCGAATTACTGTGGCGAGTTCGATAATTACGGTGCTGTTATGAGTGTTTCTACTGAACTGCTTTGCAGCTTCGAACTTCTGAAACCATTGGATTCCAGCGCGCTGAAGAGTCAGATGAAGAAGAGTCGGAGCAAACGCAACAGTATGGTCAATTCTCCTCCTCCGAACAGCGCTTATCCTCAGAGTGTATAATCTTGATTGAAAAAATCAAGGTCATAACAGTTATTCAACGCTTGACTGATGATTGATGGGCGCTATGGGAAAATCTCCGGACATAATGGAGAAAAGGCATATAAAAATTTAGCAGGAGAAGGAACTCAACAAAGCATGAAATTTGGTTCAGCGAAACATGTGAAAGTGCTTTCCTCCCCCAATGACTACGGCAGGATGGGAAACCAGGCTGTTCGGTCGAATATGAATTTGGGGGGTTCCCTGTCTCTTGCTTGTTTGCGATAAAACAAAATATGGGATTGCGTTTTTCTTTTCTCTCTCTTTTTAGAAGAAATCGTTTTTAATTCGGGCCTGGAAAGGAAACGGTTCTTCTTTCCCAAAGCAGGCGTTTGATTTGATCTTTTTTTGCTAGGTTAGGGACATGGACATCAAGAACCCCTCTTCTCGGATTCGAGCTAGGCTGGGCTAGGTTTGCTGGACGGTGGACGGTGTAGGAATGGATGGAAATTGATATGAGCGATGGGTTGCATTGGCCGGAGGAAAGGGATAGGATGGAATGGGAGTTGTACTTGTACATTTTAGCCATGAGTACCGGGTCCAGATTCAAAGCTGAGCGGAGTGCGAGAGAGGGGGAGAGCGCACGTATCTCAGACGCGAAGTGGGGCTCCCTAACAAAGCAGGCGGAGAGAAAAGAAATGAATAAAGTTGATGAATTATTAGATTTATATTCATCCAATTATTCAACGCTTCTGTGTGGGAATTCGCAGTGATATTCTTTCTTTTGTTTCTCAAGGATAATATGATGTAATAGCTTCAAGTTTCTAACCTAATTTCCAGGGGTGTATGTTACGTACTAATGGTTGAGATAGAATAGCGAAGGGATTGGGCTATAACAGCTAATGCGATTAGCTTGGTAACAGCGCCAGCTTGAGTAGGTAGAAAATAAAACCTCTGCTATTTACCTTTCCCCTTTATATGAATATAGATAGATATAAATACTCAATAGAGAAACATGATATTTTTCATATTGATTCCTTTCTCAAGGCTTAGTCTCGATTCAACTTTAGTGGGGAGAGGGAATGGAAATGGGAATGGGAGTAGGAATGGGAATGGGAAAGGGGAAAGAGAGAGGGAAGTAGTTAGAATGGTTAAGGTTTAGTAGGACGATGGAATGGATGGAGGTTGATGGTTTGATTAGAAATAGACTTAGGAAGGAATGAGGTTGTAAGAAGAGATGTGGAGGGAGGAAATAAGGAGGAAATGGGGAGAGGAAAGGAGGAAAAGGGGGGAGGAAAAGATCAAGTCTTCATTCAGAAAGTAAAAATCTCGTTTGTTCAATTCCATTGCGTAGTCTCTTTACCGTATAAACCATCGTTCATTCATTCCGTTCAATTCATAATAAATCCCCGCAACAAGCAAGGTAATGAATGAGCAAATAAGAAAAGGCACCGCTTTCACAGTATCTCTCTTTTCACTCCCCTCAACTAACTTCCACCTACAATCATCATGGCTCCTCTCTACCTATTATATATCATCCCCACCACAAATCCCAACCTCCTCCCTCCCCCCTCCACCCAGCCCCGAATCTCTCCCCATTCGCACCTCAAAACCTCACTATTTCTTAACGACCTTCTGCCCCTCAGTAGCCCCACTAGTAGTAGAAGAAAGTTTCGCAAAATCTACATTCGGCCAACATTTCTCTTTCGTCCAGCCTTTATCTGCGTGTGTGTTGGCGTGAGAAACCATTTGCGTGGGGTTGTCGGCTAGGAGTTCTTTTTTGCAGAATCCGCACTGTAGAGAGAAGGTTGGGCGGTTAGTAGGGCGGTTTTTTGGGGGAGGGGGTTGAGTGAGGGGAGGGAGGAGAGGGAGCATAAGGGTTGTTTTGGAGAGACGGTGGTTTTGATACCGACCTTGGAGTTGATGGGGAAGGAAGGGGGGCAATGAGGGGATAGAACAGAAGGGGGAAATGAGGGGGGAAATAGGTGGGAAAGGGAGGAAGAGAAAGACATGCAGGGAAGAGCTGGAGGGAAACAGTATGAAGAAGGGGAGAGAGTGAAAAAATATAAAAGTAAATATAAATATCCAGGGGGAAGATAGAGAATATACAAACAATTTCCATTTTCTTGGGAGGCTTGACAGGTAAACCATTTGGCTTAACTGGGGCACGGGTGCCTGCTTTTTCTGCGGCGCGGTGTTCGCGTTGGATCTGTGGTGTGGAATTGAGGTTTTAGCATGGTTTATCTAGTATATGTGTATGTTGTGGGAGGGAAAAGATATGGGGAAAGGAGGAAGGACGGTGGAGAGGAGAGAAAGGAGACGGACCTTTGCTTTTTTGGAGACTGGCATTTTGAATATCTGTCTTTCTTCGCTTCTCTTCTTGTTTGGGTGTTTGTAGGATATGCGGTTTCTAGAAAAGGGCAGATATAATTGCTGATGAGGAGAATTGTGGTGGTGAGAAGATTTAGAGAATTTTGTAGATAAGCAGAAGTTTGAGGTCGCGAAAATCCAGAGCAGCCGAAAAAAGGTAAGCGAGACATTGGGAGGATTTGATTGGATGATGGCGGAGTTAAGCTTATTTTGCAGGGACCAAAGTTCTTCAAGGTAAGTGGATATTGGATATTGTTAGGCTGGAACAACGCGAACTACATTCTTGCTCTTTTCTACTGAACATTTACTATCCTACCCAAAAGAAAATTGAAATAGAATGCCCAGATATCACGATGTTCAAGCTTGAGTGGGGATAATTATAATACGCATCTTTTCTATCTTCTCCAACAAAGCACAAAATAATGGAATCGGAATTCGAACTAGTAGTTGTTATCCCCCTTTCCCACTCCTTGATCATCCCTCCCTTATTCCCACCAACTAATCGCTATCACACCTGCAGTTTTTATTGCATGTGGGTTCAGTGTGCTAGGCGGTGGAGTGTAATGTATATAAAACTAATTGATTCTAAGGTTTATATATATGGAAGAGACAGTCAACAGCGGGCGCTAGGGCAGCTATGTAGATCTGTAGACCTTACAAGCCGACATCCAACAGCTTTCATCTGACAACCTTCCAATCACTACTCTAATAACCCCTCTCCCATACCTCCCTTATAGCAATATATCCTCCTCTTCATCCGGTCTATCACACCCCTCATACGAGAGCGGTTGAAAATGCAGAGGTCAAGCTCCGATACAAGAGAAGCTTGTGTTTTAGCCATCAAGATCTACGAGAAAGAGGCCCACACGGGGCTTTAACATCCAGAACGGCAAGTTACACGTGATCACAGGGGAAATGACCTTTGGAAGCGAACCGACTTTATGGATGCGGTTGAATTAGTGTTTTCAGTTTGGCGGGAGAATAGTTTACTCTTCAGAGCAAATAGAAGGAATAATTCAAACTATTATACTAATAAGATTCGTAGACTTATAGCAAGCTTACTATATTTAACATAATCCTTACTGTAGAGCTCCTCATTATTATGAGAAGCTACCTGTTACAAGGAGTAATATTCTATTCAGAATTCTCAATCGGTATTATAAATCTTTCAGGGATACCTTAAGTGGAGGAATAGAGTGTCTTGTTAGAAGGTCAAAAACTCCACTGCAATGGAGGTTGACCACTTATTGGACTCATGGTTACATAGTGTACAGTACATCTTTAACTCTTACATCCGAAATCAGCTACAAGATCTCACCAGCCATCCTCATTTTCCATACGGACCCACAAAGTCTTTCAAATATTCCTCCGGGCTGTGCCACCACCGCATCGTATTTAGATCACGAAGATAGAGACCATTGGGTTTTCCATAATAAAATCCATTATCCATGACAAATTCATTAATCATTTACATCAGTCAACAAAAATCAGAAGTACAAAACATCAGAAAGAGCAGGTTGAAATTCAATTGCCATAAGGACCAAGGAAATCCCGTGGGTTTCTATCAGCCTTTATGTGCAGACGCATATGATGTGGATCTCTGAGATGAAGACCATTTGGCTCCCTGGATTTTCGAACTGTCAGACGTAATCCTAACTATGAGACGATGGAGAAAAATATCATTTAATGCATATCGGAAAAAATTGCAACAATAAGACATGAGAAATGAAAAATAAACTTACAACTCCTCACACCTCAACCTAGCCTTCGACTTCCTCGCTCCCTCCCAAACCCTCTTCTTCTCAAAAAACCTATAAGCACCTACATAAATCGGATTATCCCTACTACTTATCCATTTCTCTGCCGCTAAAAAGCGATTCAATTGCTTTGATGTTCTACTACAGATCTCAGACAATGCTTTTTAGTGAAGGGCTTGTGCTTTCCGTCTTTAGCGGTAGTCATGGAGCGAGGATCGAGATTTGAGGGCTCTTTGTTGTCTTTGTTAAAGAGGCCATCGATTTTGTGACGGATGATAGAGCAGGTGTCATAAACGGGGACGGAGGTAGGTGAGGGTGTTTCACCTGGAAGAGTTGAGGTCGAGGAATGTTGAGGGTTTATCGGATGCGGGGCGGGGAGAGTTGTTAGATTTAGATGAAACTGATTTGGCAGAGGCCTTGGCGTGGAGGTCTGAAGATGACTTCTCGCCAAGAGGCTCGGAAGACTTCTTTATGGGAGTATTGGATGGGGTGGCTGCGTCTCTAGGTTTGAGTAATGGATATGGAGCGGTGCGGGATTTGGTCTGAGGACCGGATTTGCGTCGTGCAGCAGACATGGTTGTGGTAGTAGTTTGTTTTCAAATTGATGAATTTGATAGTTTGACATGATGAGAAAGAAGGAGAGAGGAGAGAGGAGAGAGGGAGAAAGGGCAAGACATATCCATTCATAGCGTACAAGCAGACACGGTTGTTTACGCGGCTGTAAATACTACGTCACTGACATTGATGTATACGATCGACGTCGACATTGTGCGAAGCGCATGCGGTTACTTCGTATGAGTTTATGTCGACCAGTCAATCTGGGGTATCAAAGCGCACTGGGATTGTGAACGGTGTGGAGAGGATTATCTGTAGCTTCCCCTGATTAAGTCGGGAGGTATGCAACTTGCTATTTGAAGGAAGCATGGAAACACGTTTTGGGAGTAATCGATGCATGAATAAACATTTAGATTTACTCCATAAGGACATCATATCGTAAAGAACGTTGTACAAGAGGAATAATAATACCACTAGGCATAAAATCTGATTAGCCCCTAAAGACCCTATAGACTAAGAACGGCTTCAAAAAAAGCCAAAAAAAAAAAATAACCGCATAAGATCTAAAAAGTAAAGAAAGAAGCCTAATCATGATTACATGTAGTATCCCCTCAACGTCTCCCATTTCCGAACCTCTTCTCTCCAGCCTTTGCCACCTCCTCAAGTATCATACTTATAGGACCATTTCTTCTTTCCCTCCTTTCCTGTAATCTCTGTCTTCGTCTGCCACCTCGTCTGTGACCATCGTTATTATCCTGATTTTGCTGTGCCACGAAGTATTGAGGTTCTGATTGTAGTTGAGATTGAGGCTGTATGTATTGTACAGGCTCTTGCTGGGACCGGACGAATTGCGAAGGCTCTTCACGAGTATAGACATTCTGCTGAGCTTCGAGTCTAGCTGTGGGGTATTTGGGATCTTGCTGGGGTTGAGAAGAGGGTCCGGTTACGCCATATTGTTGTGTGTATGGTGGAGGAGGAGGAGCAGTGGAAGAGTCGTTCTGCGAAGGATAGAAGGGAGTGGATGGGTTGGATGGATTGGAGGGGTTGGATGCGAATTGTTGAGGTGGTTGCTGGACTCTTGAATCAATGGTATAGGATGGATTGTAGTTTGAAGTCGAGGTCTGAGGACCGCTCTGGGAGCCCCTGAGACTTGAGACTAGATCTCTGATAATGCCCATATTGAGTAGGTTGCTATTGATGTTGAGGAAAGATGGAGATTTATTCCTCAAGAATTGAAGGCTTTTGCAGTGGCTTTGATGTTGTAGTCTAGAGAGGATATGATTTGAATGAGAGGTTGAGAGAGAGGAATAAACACTTATCTTTATACTTAGCCGCCGAGAGAAATATTTCTTTGCATCTTACTTTCCTGGCTGTGCCTTCGCAAACTACGAGTTCGGCGAGGTGGACACTGGATTCGGTTAGCCTTGGTCTAAAGCCATATCATCATTATTACGCAAAATTTAGACCTATGAAAAGATGTAAATGGCACCAAGGATTGAATATTTAGTAAGACAATCTCTATTATCATCTATGCTCATGCTTATACTCAAGTTCATTGTTCTGTCCCGAGTCTCTCAAGCTGATACATTGATCCCCATACTTCCATGCAAATATAGCCCCTTATTCTCAGGATTTTTGCACTCAGAGTAGTAAGCAAGGCATACTTTAATTCCTACCGCAGCGTCCACTTCCTCTTTTTATGCCAATTACAACAATGATTTTCCAACTTCTCCTCCGTACTCGACCTCTGCGTTCCATTCGTGGGATTCAGCGGCAATTCTCAGTGATTGCGATTTATTCATCTTTTCCCGCCTCTTTGCTCCGTTACAATTCGCGGCAAAGGTCCAGCATTTTCGACCACAATAAGCGCCATGAGAGGGAAGAAGACCCTCTCGATGATAGCGTTGAAGTTTCAGAGAATGGCCTCGTCTACCCAGCTGTATCGGATCGCTTGCCCTGTCTCTATTCTATTGGTCACATTTTCAGAAGAACGTGTTGATCGGGATGCACAGTTTCCAACGGCGCAAACCTTATGCCAAACACCTTCATGATGCAAGAGGTAATCCGGACTAATTTTGACCAGTATGTCGACGATGAAGAAAATGGCAAAAGCGTCGAGATTTCGTTTATTTATTGTATTCCAAAGAGTGCGTAAGGGCGCGATCTAGACACAAAATACATGCTTACGTTGTTTAGGAACGCTAATTCCCAGCGAACTGGTCCTTATTCGCGAGCATTACGCGCGATTTTCTCTCCAACCATCACATCCTATGCCAATTTTAGGTATGTCCCTCCAACACGTATCCAATGTGTTAGAGTTATAGTAAACTAATTCTGTATTGTTTATGTACAGAGTTGAACCAGTTATTGGATAAGTTCTATATGAAGTATGCAGAAGCAAAAACTGTTAAACAATGGCTTGACCATAATGACTTCTAGTCTGCAGTGGCAGATGCTGATGTAGCAGCATAGATGGCTAAATAGGACTTAGAGATGGATACTACAGGAATGTAAAAAGGCACTCGAGGACAACATGGCATGCATCTGATTAGAACACCGAAGCAGCGCATTCAGTTAGGAAGGCCTTTGGTCTGCATTCCCCTCGACACATAGGTATAGTGGTGCTTGTAGATTTTGGGGGACGAGGATGACGGATTGGGAAAATTGAAGCACTTTGTACATTTGTTTATAACGCACGTATGCTGAAGCTATGACTATGTGCTACGCGACCTTCTCGAGGAGTTCCTGGCTTGAGTGCTTCGAGGCGCTGTTTGGAGGAAGGAGAAGAGATCCCAAGCTTTTAGATCCATCTCAAAGTACGGGCTCAATCGAGGGGTAAGGTGAGGTCGATACCAATTACTCGGGCTTTGTGCAGAGTACTGCTTCAGGCTAGAAGATTGAAAGCTTGAGCCAATACGATCGCTGAAAAGGAAGGCTATTCAAAAGTAGAATGCCGATATGCTGAATCAAAATTCTTGAAGGAAGTTAGACGGAATTGCTAGAGAAAATAAGATGGTTGTGATTTAATAAGTCTTCAAATATTTAAAGGTTGATCCACATATCCAGGAAGCTGAACGTCCCCATACTGAACTCTACATCAATTGCAGATATTCCGGTGTATCTCAGCAATGCTACAGTGAACGATCAACAGGAGCAAGCAGCTATAGAAGCAAGGAGACAGTGCGCATAAACTGAAACCAGGTAAGTATAGACCTCTCGATTCTATCTATATAACTGATAGCGTTGGAAGCTTCCACTTTCCCACCAGCTGACTTTGGACATTATTAGTGTTCTATAAGTCCGAGTCGGACTTGAGGCAAAGTTTTGACTCCGACTTCAACTCGCTTTGTCCAAGCTCTCTAGATCTTTAACCCGGATTTGCAATTTTATATGAAATTTGAGAATATTTTTGGGGGTGGCTATTTAACGAGTTAGATAAACTTCACTAGGTTGCTTAATAAGCCCGCTTAGCTAGTGTGTCACGTGGGTCAATTGTAGCATAGTTCTGTATTGCCTCGCTTTTCTCATTTTCTCTTCTTCTCTCCTTAGTTTTAGATTCTAAGGAAGAATAAGAACCTGTTCGTCACAATAATAGCAAAGGCGGAAAATATAATTAAAATATAATAATCATATACCAAAGCCATAAAGAATAAGAAGAAGCTATTAAAATTCCTTTTGATATAAAATATAAAAAGTATATCTTCATTATTTCCTAATAGGACGTCCGATTAGCAAGATAGATAGAGTATCCGGATAGCCAAGCGGATGTCCGGCGCGTATTCGCTGTCATATTAGCCAATAGGGCATCTACTTGCCAAACTTTTAACATTGGCAAACCAGACGGAACATATCTCATCTCCCAAGAGGTCTTAGCCAACAACTTGCTAATCTATCTTATAATAAAGCATAATAACGCGAAGTTTTCCTGCCCCGGCCATGTTTCCTAGATTTTCTTGCTTGCATCTTGCAACTTGCAACTTAAATTTCAACTGGACTCTCTTAGCGATACGCCTGTTGTTAACATAGATAAGGACTCATTCACTTTACTTTTAACTATGCCGGTAAAAGTCTCACTAGAAAAGAAATATAAGGAAATTTTTAGGTATGTTTGTTGGAATGAGATAATGGCGCTTGTAAAGCATAAATGATAGTTGATTTGAAGAATAATACCCATGAAGACTATTGGTTCTACATGTAGCAAGACAGTCGCCTGAGTATGGACCAAATCATAAGCGAGTCTAAAAAAGGGGCCTTCTGCCTCTTTTCGCTTGCTTAGTTACAGCTTGGAAAAGGAACAAAAAGAAACCATCTATCTATCTAATCGATATATTCCACTTCCCAATCCTTATTAACTATATGATGAATTCTCAAAAGCTGCATCCAACTGTAAATATCTCGACGTCTGAAGATTGACATCTCCACTATTAACACCATAATTATAAACGCCCTCTACAAACTCATCTTCACTTCTATGACTCCAAATTAGCATCATTCCATTATCCTCCGTTGCTGCATTCCATTCACTTGCCCCCATCCCTACCATCACGAGACCCTTCACATCACTTTCCATCGTTGCACTAACTAACGCGGGATTGAGGCCTACCGTGGACTGTGGGAAACGTCGAAATACGCTTTTCTAGTGGATGTGAACGGGGAATAGAAAAGTATGGTTCGACGCCAATGAATGTGCCAAGATAACCTTACTCGACTGTTGAAGATATCAACCAATTTGGAATTGGTTTTAGTAACATAGTAAGCGCTTGCGATCTGCTGTTGATGGCGGTTACTAGTCGCATTGGACGCTAACGAAGCTTTTCGAGCCGGACCGCGAATTTTCCAAGGGAGACCGTGCCGTGGGTCGGGATCCACAGCAATGACGACTTAGATTCCTAGGGCTCCAGCCTAGTAGCCTGTCACTTGGGTATCTGAGCTTGCGGAACCGGCCGGTTGCAAATATTTTTATGTTGGGGCGTGAGGCGTTATATGAGGTATCCCGAGATAAGAGGATTGGTCTATGTTAGAAGGGAGCGCTGAGGACGAGGAGGGGCTTGTTAGAGAAGGATATTATTGAAACTCTATGCTGAAAAACAGTAGTCCAAATCCCCGCCTTTATATCCACATCATTTTTCAAACCAAATATGGTGAAAGTGTACGAGGTCGTGGTAGAGACGCGTGACCTCAGGTCGCGTGGGCACATGAAAGAAGTCAGCAGATCAAGAGAACAGAGAATCAATAAGTAGTGGTAAGAATGATATCTAAGGTGCCTGACTCCTGAAGGAGAGGATAAGCCTCTCCTTTATAGCCACAGACCAGCGCTATGCCCTTATAGCTACCCTCTACAGGGGTAGCGTGACATCACGACTTCTAGCCGCCTCACCATTTCGACCTCCCGTCGCTCATCCTTTTCTTTCTCACAGGGACAACATAACACTAAGTCAACCTCGCATATCTTCCATCGGAATATCACCTCCTCCAGATCTATCTTTTCAAAGCTCAATAGACGGCCCTTCTTGAATCTGTATGTCGCAAGAAGGCGAATCTGAAGAGTTGCTGACCGCATCGCTAATATTGGACTGTAATATGTCTTTCACTTGTTCCTGAAGAGCTTTTCGAATATCTTTAGAGGGGCTTTCGCCGGATGCCTTGTTTTGAATAAGAGAGTCATGGCGAGTAGAGGAAGTAGACCGATTGGCCGGGGTATTTTCGATGAGCTGTTCTTCTGTGGAAGGTGTTTATGTTAGTCTTGAGCATAGTATGAAAGTGCTGAGTGGTCAGTACCGGGAGAGGGGTGGGGTTGAGAGAGAAACTGGGGAAACGTACCATCGAAATGTCTCCTAGGCCTGCGATACTTCTGCCAGATGAAGGCAAGGCTGACGAAGGTCATGATGATTCGATAGATAACTGTCGCGATGACATCTGGGGACCCAACTGGGCTGGTCTATGGACGACAACATTCCGGGAAAGGAAGGGGGAGATGCAAAGAGGAAGATGGCGAAGAAGGGAGGATGCCTTTCTAGCAAACAAGAAAATGCAAGAGGTCGGATATTTTGTTTTATGTCGGGTAGAGGGCTTGAAGTTCTGGAAAATATCTTGTAGATGGAATTATTAATACTTGGGAAGAATCAGTTGAACAATGAATTAATGAGAAGTAAAGGGAAGGTGGACAGAGATATATTTGTAATTTGTCAAGGAACAATCAGATGCTGGAAGCCGCATGGCAGGCGAAGTCCAACTAGGTTAACTTCCCCAGTTTTAGAAATCTTATGGTGACGTGTTTTAAAACTCAATCCAAAGAGAGATTTATGTGGACGAAGACAATGGCGATGCCAGGCGTAAAAGGGAGTTGACGAGACCAAATGTTATGCCGCGCCCGGTTAGTATTATCCCCTGCTCGTTCGTTCAGCAGAGCATTATACAAGGTATCTCAGTGCATATTGTCGGGCAATTGCATCGCTCACTACATCGCTCGCTTCATCACTACCTTGCTACCTCGCTCACTGCATCGGCCATCCATCCGCATCAGTCGTTGCGTCGGCATTGGTTGCACCATTCTCCGCACAGCCAGATAGCCAGCCAGATAGCCATTAGCCAGCCATTAGCCATTCTCCGCACAGCCAGATGGCCGGCCAGATGGCTATTGGCCAGCCATTAGCCAGCCCATACCCCTGGCTCCCCAATCATCAAGTTCATATCAAGTTAATTCTACGTCTGGGTATCAATCGTTCAAACATGGAAACGCCTTCAGATCAAGTGGCTGAAAGAAGATATGTAAGCCTACGTCTGGGTATCAATCGTTCAAACATGGAAACGCCTTCAGATCAAGCGGCTGAAAGAAGATATGTAAGCCATCTTCTATTCTTTATAGAACCTATATACTTACTAGCTGATGCTTAGAATCTTTCTCAAAAGAAAAGGTAGCTTATTCAAGGATGCAATAAATTCTCTGTGCTTTGCACTATGGATATTGTGGTCATAATCCTTGGAAACAACAAACTCTACGAGTATTCGAGCAGAGATATGGGGAAAATCTTGACTAAATACGGGTATTCATGATAATCCATATTTCATTGTACCTCAAACTGAGCTGATGTTCTATTGCAGTACCGTGAGGCCAGTGAGTCTAAAGGACCTGATGATTTCACCGTGAATCGCAGAACTGAAGACAAAGAGACGAGTTTTCAAGATGGTAAAGAATCATTTCTTCTCTCCTCTCAATATGAAAGCTGGCCAGAGGTCCTCAGATTCTGATGGAGACTCAGATGCTCCATCTCTCACATCACCAAATCATCTACTAATAATCAGTTCTGTTCTGTATCCTTCATCAAGTATTATGCAGTCAACAGATAATATTGATTGGCTTGCACCAAAACCAAACCCGCCCATCATGCCCACGGCCCCTTCTCTACGATGCCATATCCGCCATCTGACATTTCCGGATTTATTGAAGTGTTGACACGAGATGAATGCGCATCGCATCACTTCCCCCAAATATAGCCTGATTAGCACATCAAGTGAACCAGCTGCTCTAATCCAGCGCTGTTTCGAATCATCGTTCGATTTTAACAGTGAGATTAATATTTAGGTTGATTAGGTTGCGGATCTTCCCGTGCATGAAGGGCTATTGTGATTAAACATTAAACAAGCACCCCGAATCGATCCTCCTAAGATCAATGTGGAATTTGCTCCCGCATCCATTCAAAAAAGAGTCGAACCCCCGATTCAGTCTTTTGACCAAAACGCCTTAACTCCTTCCGCTACAGGTACGGAAATCTCTCCTAGCGCGTATCAATAAGTGCAGGAATAGGTCCCCGACTTCAAACTGTCTCAGATTCTTACAATAGCCCGTCTAGCGGTCTAACGTTTTCACTACGAATTGGGCAGAATATCCACAGCAAGACAGCAGCGTGGCTGGTATGTTTAATGTTACTATCACAGACAACGACATCCGTGAAGGAACATGCTTCGAGGAGAGATTCGATGTTGGCTTATCCCTCTGATATTAATTCTAAGACACTAGCATCGAAGTCGATCAAATTAGGCTTCGGTGTAATGATAGAAGCACCACATGCAAGCAGTCTTTGAAATGGGAATAAGAGATTCATCTGAGACCGACAAAGCGCTTGTTCACGAGGAGAGACAGCTGCGAGAGATGAAGCAGCAAGAAGAAAAAACATGCTTCCATTCTGAGTAACTCCCACAGATGTTAATCTAAGAGAAACACTCTGACCACACTCCGTTCCAGAATTTGCAAGAACCGCGTAATGGGCTTCATTACAAGGCGCAACGGTATCTTTAGTCATGTTCTTAATGAATGATGAAATAACGAGCTCTAAGGAAGAATTCGATGTGATTTTCCTATTAGTACTGTAATAATTGCGTGCATGGGACGAGAGAATGGGAAGGGTGGGTAAGGGGATCAAAGGGCCTGCTTGTGGCTCCTTTAGCGATAGAGGAGGGGGCGATTTGAGGAGGGAAACAGCATGGGAAAATGGATGGAAAAAGAATCATCGTCGTCATAGCTTAATGATATATGCTCTGAAATGACAGAATAAAAAGTATAAAAAAAATAATAATAAAATCATAACACAATAAAATAATAAAATAATACGTTTTACGCTTGCGGATGAGGAAATAAAGAACTACCCAAAAATGGCCGTTTGCAGCACTATAGCTTTTCTTTATGCCCTCTTAATGTAAAAGCATAAAAAGGGCTATTTTAAGTATTCCCTAAAGGCTCACACAACGAAGACGAAGGTAAATAATAAAATAATTAAAACTAAAAAAAAAAAATACTTAAAGCTCGCAGCCGATTAGGGGCTAATTAGAAGAGCGGGCAGGGGCAGGTAATGAATTCATAAATTAACTCCAACGCTCCAACGGCCATATTATATGAGCTATTTCAAACAAATTACGGCAGCTCGTTCCCTTTTCCGCCGCTATTGCCCAGATTTCAGATTTCCTTTATTCCAGACGAACAGGGCCTAATAATGATGGGCCAGGTCAATATATAATATATACACACATCCTTTTATCTCGGCTGCCATGCCATGCCATATGCATACATACTAAAGTGCCTTTTTTATATAATCCAACTTTATACAGCTTGTACAATAGCTGTTGGGATACACACAACCCGGATCAAGTCGCAAGCTGTGCCTTGCGCCTGTCTCAGGGTTAGCGATGGAGAATAATAATAAAAAAATAATTTCAGAATTATTCCATTTCCTTTTCGGATCTTTCCTCCCTGCCTTGGGTGGCTGAATGCTGGCTGAATGCTGTGCCGTTGTGCGTGGGATGGGAAGGGATCTTTCTTCTCAGCCAGCCAATCATCAACAACCATCAGCTCCAACCGCTCCAACCATCTGCTCAATTACCCCACCATACGAAGTACATCAACCCGTCTACTTCAACCTTACTTTACAATCCCTTCACCAATTCTATATCCTACTCAAACTGCAGCCATGAGGCAAGTAATCAACATCATGCCATTACTCATACATCAAATTATGGAAGCCCAACTTCCAAACCTTACTGCGGTCGCTCAAGAGCATTCAGCACAGTTTTTGCAGGGCCGATAGCAAAGCGAGAATCACTTGGTCTGCCCAAAACGGCCACCAAGATACTTGCAGGCGGCCTCCAAGCGCTACTTGTGACTTTGGGGAAAATCTTTATCCGCTGTAGCATAGCCGAATTGGTTCCTGCTCAGTATTTCATAGTTCCCTTGCGATTTCATTCAATGACGCCTTCAAGTAAACCCTCTGCTATTTTGCATACGCGCAAATATATCAGCTGTAAACCTGTTCATGCTGAGTCTTTAAATCAAAGAATAAAGGAGATAAGCCTATTTTTATCCTTCATTCTCGACAAAGGGCATCGGAAAGTTAATTGCTCTAGACCAATTCACTCCTGCTACTAGAGGGCGAAAGTAGATGGCCTACTGGGTTAGATTATAAGCAAATCATAAGTCAGTAATTATTTAAGCAGTTGAAATTCAAACCTGTTTCAACTTCAGTTCCATCTTGTCTTCCCATTCAAGCTAAATGTCTCCCATCTCATGCCCTCTCCATTTTCTACACCTGCCACTTCCCAGCCTGCCCAATCACCAATCTCATCCCCGGTCTTGGCAACTTCACTCCAACCCCTTATCAAAGCTCTCCAGTAGCATATTTCCGCTGCGGGAGATAAATATTTCACTAGTTCTCTTTGTCTCTTGGCAATTCCCTGCGCAATCTCAGGATGGGCGCGAAGGTAAAAGATCATTTCCTCGAGATCTTTCCATTCTGGATCGACGAAGACGATGTTCGCTTCTGAAGGAGGATAGGAGTTGGGCCAACGTGTAGACCAGTATTCCTCGTATCCAGATGACGGGGATTGGAGCGAGAGGGATGACGAGAAGAGGGGCCGCATGAGGTGTGTGGTGTGGAGGAGGTATTGTGGCGGAGGTGTGAGGATAACTGATGCACATGCTTGGTGGAAAGGTAGACGTCCAGAATATGTAATTCCCTGTATTTCCGGTTACTGGCTATTTTAGGAGCGGAGTAGGCTAGCTATGAGGCTTACTGACTAAGAAAAACATATCAAAAGACACGTACCTCGGTATACAGAATGTATTTGTGCCTGCAAAAGTCCTCAATCCGAATAGCATTTATTGCCTTCTCCCCATTAGACTTCCAGATCAAATCTTCGACATCAGCCCATTCCTTATCTTTCGAAACTGCTAAGAGATTCGGTCTGAGAGCGGTGTTTCCAGCATTGTTGAACCATGCAGTCCCTCTCCAAACTGCTTTATCCGTTTTATTTTCCCATAGTGTTGCCACCTCAATCTCCTCGATCTTTGATAGCGCCTCGTCAAATGTGCCGATAAATGACAATGGCCACGACCAGAAGCCGAAGTGAGGCATTACCCAATAATTGCCAGCACTCTGTGGGTCGTTCGACCGCGAGAAGGACCATGCATTTATACGCGGGCTGTCAATGATGCTGAATGTGAAGATTGTGTTTGGGAGAGGGGTCGGGGATGTTACCATGGCTCGATGGAGTTGATGAAGTACTGCATTGCGCTCCTGGGGGAAGTTATCAGAATTGCAGAGGTAATGGAGAGGCCATACATACAAGAAGCATAAAATCCGAGGGAACTCGTTCAGCTGACATGACAAAAAGCTAAGGATTTGTATTAGCAAACGCTCGCAAGACTTCCAAATCTCCAAACCTTTCCATCTTTTATCCTCCCTTGAACCAGACCTGTAGAGTCATCTGGCTCTTTCTTCAAATAAAATGGTCCCCGAGCAACGGCATCCTCGATTTCCTTCGTCAGTCCTGGAAAGGCCGTTGAACATTGCTCCTGGCTTAGAGATAATGTCTGTAAATAGTTTACAGGTAGGTCATTTCTGGAGAATATATTCTTGAATTGGAAAATGTATGCCAATGGATTTGTTTCCTGGTGATAAAAAGAGCAGACAGTGATGGAAGTTAGGATGATGATAACGAGACGAATGAACGTCCTAGTTTTCCGAGCCATCTATGGGGGCCTCTAATTGAAAGGCCATTTGCTTTGACCTTCCTTAGAATTATTCTGATGTCGAAGGTGGAAATATTGCAATGGGAAATGCTCCGGATGAGTGCACATTCAAATCAGCCTATTACCGGTGAATTGGCACCCCAATCAAGAGATAAGGACACGTAAGATGTAAAATCCATGATCATGTAATCGATCAATACATCTAAGCTAGCAATGAGATTATTGAGTCATAATTGACATGGTATTGTAAAGTGTCGAATAATATGTAGGAGAAGGTGTCGTTGCTATAACTGAAGCGCGCTTAATTTGGAATAGCGGGTTAGGCTTATCTCCGCGCTAGTTTCGACCTTCAACTACATTAACCTTACTACATTAGTCTTACTCCTTCTCATCCGATCTTGGCCTATTCAGTAACTATGTCATACGTAGTCCTTACCCATTCTATTTCTAATACGTGGATACTTGTCCTTGCTTGTCTCCGTTTATGTTTGTATTTACTGCCGCCTGCATACTAATAAGATAGGGTTCGTCGCTATCCCAATTTCACGCTTTGGCATATTTACTGCACGTTCACATCTCAGGGATATCCAGGTTATTTATTTTGGTTTTATTTTTAGTAAAGGCAGTGTTATTAATAGTGAGATGCAATACTGTAAAATCACAGCTACCTGTCATATCCTATCCGAACCCATAGCCACATAGCTTAGCCTATCTCCTCGAAATCACTAATCGCAAACTCAGGGCCTTTCCATCAGATCTTAAAGAGTAAAAATATCTCCTCGGAATCCTGGGGATCCCCGTCATGTCTAAATAAAGGGGGAAAGAGAAAGCTCCATGCTGTCACCCCCACAATACCGACTCCCACTAATGTTAGTCGGTGTGCTACGCTTGAAGATCGAAGTATTCTTAGTAAAGGGGACTAGCTGGAGTATAACAGCTCTAATAGTAATGGGACATATTCTCGTTCACGGAAGACGATGGCCTCTGCGAGGACCCCTATACCAGAGCTTGTGCTTAGAATAGCTGTGTCTCGAAGAACGTTCATGGCCAGTAATGTTTCCTCGAGAATCTCTGAAGAGTCTGGGTGAAGAGCTACGAGAGCTACAACCGGGATGAAGGATGCGGCTGAAAAAGGAGGAAGACTTGTTCTTAGGGCTAGGCAAGGTCCGGAAGGGAGATCGTCGGCGGTGACCCGGTTCGTAAGCAGGTCCGGAAGGAGTTTGATCAACTGGATCAGAAAAAGATGCAGGAGCGGCTCGAGTGGATTCGTTTGGGAAATCGTCTCGGCCGCAACTACGAACACCAAATTCCGTGTTTGAATAGGTAGTGCGTTGCGGAGTTCGGCCACGGTCATCTCGAGTGCTTCGAGAGTTTGCTGCGAAGGTGCGTCCACGATAGCTTCTATCTAGATCGACACCACCGTAAGAATCAGAAGTATCATAGTTTGTGTTTCGGCGGCTATATGGAGACGGCTTCCGAGTACGAGAGGATTCAGAAGGCTTGTATGGATCGCTTCTATCTAGATCGCCACCACCGTAAGAATAAGAAATACCATAGTTTGTGTTTCGGCGGCTATATGGAGACGGCTTCCGAGCACGAGAGGATTCAGAAGGCATATATAGATCGCCACCACCATAAGAATCAGAAGTACCATAGTTTGTGTTTCGGCGGCTATATGGAGACGGCTTCCGAGTACGAGAGGATTCAGAAGGCATGTATGGATCGCTTCTATCTAGATCGCCACCACCGTAAGAATAAGAAATACCATAGTTTGTGTTTCGGCGGCTATATGGAGACGGCTTCCGAGTACGAGAGGATTCAGAAGGCTTGTATGGATCGTTTCTGCCAAGTCGGCCACGATCAATACTAGATGTGCGGCTTAGAGGAACCCTAGAGCTACTACTAGTGATTGTGCTTTCCCCCGGTCTATAACGAGATTTTGTGTCTGTGAAGCGACTTTGAGAATAGGGTACGCGTTCACCAGCGCCGTAAGGATCCCGTGACACGTAATCGGTCGGAAGTATTTGGACTACATAGAAGGATCAGCATGTATTTATCAAGAAAAGGGGCGGGAAAACCTACCTCTTGAGCCGGCTGGATAGCGTGAGCTTATAGAATTAATTTCTCTCCTAGAGCGTTCAAGACCGGCTCTTCGTTCTTCGTTCTCATTACGGAAGTTAATATCCTTGAATCGATCCACCAAGTTGCATGTATCTGTGATAGAGTCAGAAACGCAGTGGTTAAAAATATCCATGGATCATTTGGAAAAGGCCACTTACGATCCTCACATGCTTGTTGAGCATAGGCTTCTAAGCCGCGATGATGATGTTTGCCATCCTTGTACCGGGCCATCTTTGTAACTAACTGAGTGATGGTGTTGGATATTTAGGTATATGAAGAGTGAAGTAGTTAAAATCGAATGTTGTCGGGAGAAAGTTCTTAGCTAGGTAGGATGGACTGATAAGAGACTAGTGACTCGGGTATACAAAAGTCAATCAACGATCTTGAGATGCGTTAGATGTACGAAGAGGGGGAGTAGCTGTCGGAAGGAAGATTGTGGGATTGTAAAGGAAAGGAGGTAGAAGAGTTGTGAGCCTCTTGTCTATATATACCAAGAGCCAGAGCCACGGTAGTTTCAAGCGGAGTAATTAACGGGGATTTTTTTTATTGGTTCCCTCGCAGATATATAACTAGCTGGGGTGCTATAGGTCCAAATTCTGTCTCCTGAGCGGTCAATCAGGCACCCATTCGCGCTGCTTCTTCTATATAACGTGGTTTTTAACGGAACACATCCTTCATTGGTTGTTGGGATCTTGAAAGATACGTCCTTCTGTATAATATGGCTGTAAATCATTGGGCTATCAAATTACCACAGCTTAATAAGCCATAGGCTAGCGCATTCACTACATTTAAATAGCTAGCCAGCGTAGCAGCCTCAACACAAGAACTTAAATTAGGTTTCATGATCCGTGCGAGTGATTATATACTGGGATCGCTGCTCTCTACCCCCTAAACAAAGTGAGATGGTAATAAGAGTACAAATTATGTTATAATCAACTTTTTTTCTTCATATAATGTGCATAAAAATGAATAAAATAAGTATAATACAACCTAAACCGCCCTAGAATTAACCCATTCCATCATTAGCTCATCTTCTTCAACCTTATTATTATAAGTCGTCTTATTCATGTCTTCCAGTAGAATGCCATCTATCATCTGATTATGTACTGCTTTATCACAATCCTCTCCTAAAGCTCTTGTTAGAGATCTAGCATTGATATGAATAAAGCAAAGCTTATCAATCGTGTGTATAAACATAGAGGTTTGTAGTTTCGTTTGAAGGAAGTTCATTGTAGAAAAATCTCGTTCAGATCCGACGCTATTCGTATTGAGAGAGAGTAATTAATTAGCAAGACTTTGCTAGCCGAGGAGCTGGGTGTTTCTGCTAATTAATTTAACCCCGCATTGTTACGATTGCGAGCTTCAAATAAAGAGTTGTAAAGCATTTACTAATGGGTTTCTCAATGATAGATTGATGAGGAATAGTCTAAAAGGAAGAAGAGAGTAAAAACCCGAGTAAATATCAACACCAGCAGTTCTGAAAGAACCTTCTACAAATCCTACCTTCAGTCTTTAGAGCAAAGTCTTCAGAGAGCAGCTTCACTCTCCCTATCCGCAGTAGTCAAGCTACTGCAGCCACTCCATTTGCGCCTGCCTTTAACCAGCCAACTCCTCCATATCCCAACATCGATTGTATTCTCCCAAGCCTGCCAATTCGTTACTTTAACCTCGGATAGATGAGAGGGAGTTCCATTTTACACCTCATAGCTATTGTGCACAAGTTCAAGAACTTGCGAGACCTTAGCGTAATGGAAGGAATAGTGCAAGTATGTATAGCAGTCGAAAATCTAGTCAATGTCTTGGAAGAGTACACACTTATAGATAGAAGCCAAGACCTAGGTTTGTCACCCCCCAAGTTCATTGGATAAGAGTTTTGCGTGTCGAATACAAACTAACATGTAACTTTCAAAAATTTAGTAGACGCTCAAGCCTTCTTGGATGCAGGCAACGATCAAGATCTCGTGTTACTTAGGTCTCGCAAAGTAGACTCTCTCCTTGTTCTCTAGTTTCTTCAATCCGCAGTCTTACTCGTTGCTATCATGCCCAATGCTAGAAACTAACCTTGACGAAAATAAGGCCTTCCCCCACAAGTGAAGCCAGCAATTTCAACCACTCTTCGACACAGCCGGAGAACCCCACGACCTTTGGCCGCCAAGAGCCTCGAACACCTCAACGTCGATGAAAAATGCCTCGGGAGCTCACAACTCGCCCAACCGGTATCGTATGGCGAGCGGGTGATCTTACCTAGATGGAGATTTTGATATCCTTGAGCACTGACATAGAGACAGGAAGAGAAGTTCTTGGACTCGGCGCTGCTCTCGGGGGCAGGTGATGCGTCGTGGGTGGGGGACAAACAACAGCTTAATTGATGAGTACACAGGTCGTACTCGTCAATACCTACCCAGAAGAGTGCTCTGATACTGATATCGGTACACTGTATTGTAACACCTTTTTGATCTTTTGGACAACTTAGATTCTCCGGGTTTTCGGGTATAAAATATGTTTTGGGATAGACATAAAAACTCGCCCTGGAAGATAAATCGGCATCCCTCTTTTTCTTCAGCTCTACTTACTAGTCCAACACGGCTGCTTCGTGGCTCCTCCCCTAAGGCTGAATATAAAGGAGATGAATATATATAACTCTTTTGATGAATAGAGGATCTTTGGGCGGTGATCCACTTAGAGAGGCGAGGGTGATGGAACTTCTAATATGAATATGATGATGCAGGATAGCATATGCTTGGTTTCTGCGGGGGTTTGGACATGGTATATCTGGGCGCAATCCTTGACTTTAGTAAAATAATCAATCAACCATCTCTCCGTGGCATAGACAAGAATGGATACTTCCAAATATGATCATATTTCTAAAGATTTTCAAGACTTCGAGATTCCCAAGTTCACAGCACCTTATTATCCCCAAGTAGTACAGCACTAGCCACAGACCAGAACTCAGAATCGCAATATACTCTTCCTCCATACCCTCTGGATGCTTCAGCTATTGAGAGAAATTTAGAGATAAATGCTTCACCTATTGTGAATCAATCAACTGTGGAACCCACAAAAAATACAAAAATAAAATGAAATAGAACATTCATGTATCTTCGAGGAGCAAAGTAATGGTGTATCGAGAGGTAAATTTTCCAACTGTCCTTGTAGGTATCACCGGTAATTGCAATTACAAAGATGACTAGGAAATAGTAGTAATAAGTTGGTTTAGATTGTAGTTCTATTCTCTACGTGCTATGTGTGG